>BSBK01001561.1:1350000-1632500 GCA_027943335.1 Chamaecyparis obtusa
CTATAGACATATGACATGTCAAAGAGTATATCCTCAATATCACATAGCTCCAGCTACAATAACCCACATGCGCTAATCTAAACTCTATCTGCTTCTCTGTAAGTCTTCGGTAAATCATTGTGTTGACATCAATGACATTAATAGTCATGAATGCAACAAAAACTGCTACAGAATGACTGCCAAACAATTTAGCATTCATTCCTAACAATCTCCCCCATTGGCATTGATGGAAACATATATGAAAAACATCCAATGTTCCAAAAATCCAACACTGCAACACTACTTCTTCAAATCCTCTTCATCAATCAAATCTTGCTTCGTTATCTTGTTCAGTTCTCTACAACAAATGTCTCATATTGTTTTGCATGCATACTTCACCCCCATTGACATCAATGATAGAAATTCCATCACTAAGTTAACAAAAACTCAATGTCAAAAGACACTTTTTAGAAAATATATTTAGTAGAGTCCTCATGACTCAACTCAGATACACATACTCCCCCATAGAGGAAGTACCAACATCAAGTCTAGGAGAAAGATAAGGCTCATATACGACTGGACGGATGCAACCAACTGCACCATTTCTCAAAAGTAGGTTGGGGCATAACCCCAAGCATACCTCTCAAATACTCAAATGTATCCTTAGGCAAAGGCTTTATGAATATATTTGCTATCTGCTCCTTTGTACTTATGTACTCAAGTTTGACTTCTTTTTCAGCAAATTTCTCTCTTACAACATGATACTTAATCTCTATATTCTTTGTCTTAGAATGTAATACAGGATTCTTAGACATACTAACTGTACTGGTGTTATCACAATGTAAAACAACAGGTTCAAAATTTTTTATTCCAATATCCTTCAGCATCTACTTCATCCAAATTATCTGGTTACAATTATTTGCTGCTGCTACATATTCTACTTCTGCTGTGCTTTGTGAGATACAATTTTGCTTCTTGCTTAGCCAAGAAACTAATCTTACTCCAAGGAAAAATGCTCCTCCACTGGTGCTTTTCTTATCATCAACACTACCTCCCCAATTAGTATCTGTATATGCACATAGGGTAAAATCATTAGAATTTTCATACCATAATCCATAGTCCATTGTGCCTCTTAAATATCTCAATATCCTCTTTACTGCTGCATAATGTGATTCTCTAGGTTCAGCTTGAAATCTTGCTACAATTCCAATTTAATGTGCTATATCAGGTCTTGTATGAGTCAAATACTGCAATCCTCCAATCATAGATCTGTATTTCTTTTTTTCTACTACAGGAGTCTCATCTGTGCTAGATAACTTATGTCCGATCACCATAGGTGTTCCGACTAGTTTGCAATCCTCCATTCCAAAAAATTTCAACAAGTCATTTAGGTACTTTGTCTAACTTACAAAGATACCATCATTGTTTTGTGTTATCTGTAATCCCAAAAAGTATTTCATTTCACCAATCATACTCATTTGAAATTCAGTCTTCATTTCATCAGCAAATTTGTCACTAGCTTCATCTTCTCCTCCAAAGATAATGTCATCAACAAAAATAACTATAACTAACAAACTATTTTCAATTTCTTTTGTGTATAGATTGCTATCAGCTATACCTTTTATAAATCCCAACTTTAACAAATACTTATCCAGTCTTGCATACCAAGTTCTAGGTGCTTGTTTAAGTCCATATAAAGCTTTCTTTAATTTACATACCATGTCTCCTTCTTGAGTTAAAGGAAAACCTTTAGGCTGCTCAATGTAGACTTCTTCTTCCAATTCTGCATTTAGAAATGCTGACTTCACATCCATCTGATACACTTTGAATTTCTTGTAAGCTGCATATGCCAAAAACATTCTTACTACTTCAATTCTTGCAACAGGTGCAAAGGTTTCGTCATAGTCAATTCCTTCTTGTTGTGAATAACCCTTACATACCAATCTTGCTTTGTTTCTCACTACTTCTCCTTGTTCATTCATCTTGTTTCTAAATACCCATTTAGTTCCAATAACATTCTTGTCTTTAGGTCTAGGGACCAATTCCCATGTCTTGTTCTTTTCAATCTGATCTAGTTCTTGTTTCATAGCATTAGTCCAAGTTTTATCTTCACAAGCTTCGTTAGTAGTCTTAGGTTCAATTTGAGAAATCAAACATAACTATTCTTGTGCCTTATTTTGAGTAAGAACTCCTCTTTTGATGCTCCCAATAATCTGTTCAAAATGATGATTCTTTAACAAACTCTTGCTAGGTGTCACTGTCTCAGATCTCTCTTCAGATGTAGGTTCTTCAATGACTTCACTGTGGCTTTCATTCAACAAATCACTATCAATTTCATAAAAAAATTTAGTAGTTCCAATATTAGGCTTAGGATGAGTTTCTTCACCAGATTCATAATCAAGCATTCTTTCTTGAATTTTAAACTTTTCATCAACTTTAACATTTGTGCTTTCAACAATAGTCTTAGTTCTTTTATTGAAACCTCTATATGCTTTGCTTTTCAAAGAATATCCAAGAAATATACCTTCATCACTTCTAGGATCAAACTTTCCAATATCATCATCTCTCTTTATATAACATTTTCTTCCAAAAATTCTAAAATACTTAACTGAGGGTGCATGTCCAAACCATGATTCATAAGGTGTCTTGTTTGTGTCTGCTCTAATTTGTACTTTGTTCATTGTGTATACTGTTGTGTTCACTGCTTCTCTCTAGAATATCTTTTCCAAATTATTTTCAAACAACATAGCTCTTGTTGCTTCAGTTATTGATTTGTTCCTTCTTTCTGTAATGCCATTTTGTTCAGGTGTTCTAGGGGCTGAATACTATCTTTTAATGCCATTTTCTTCACAAAAGTTGTTAAACTCTCTAGAAGTAAATTCTCCACCTCTATCAGATCTTAGACATTTAATCTTCATTCTAGATTCATTCTCAACTTTATTCTTAACAATCTTAAACTTATCAAATGCTTCAGATTTTTCTTTAAGAAATGCAATCCACATCATTCTTGTAAAGTCATCAACAAGAATCATAAAATACCTTTCTCCATAGAGTCCTCTAGTCCTAGTAGGACCGCTCAAATTTGTATGAACAATCTCTAGCTTCTTTGTAGATGTAAACTTCTTACTAGGAAAAGAACTTCTCTTCTATTTAGCCATTACACATTCTTTGCAAATCATGTTAGTAAGCTTCATAATTCTAGGTAAATCTCTTACTACAAGTGTAGTGCTTACTTTCACAATGTTATCAAAGTTTATATGACAAAACCTTCTATGCCATAACCAAATGTCATCAATTTTAGTAATCAAACATGTCATCTCAGTAGGATTTAACTAAAACACATTACCTTTGGTTCTAGATCTAGTTCCAATCAGATTTCCATCTTTATCTTTTATCACACAAGTTTTCTCAGTAAACCAAACTTGATATCCCTTATTAACTAACTATCCAACACTCAAAAGATTATGTTTCAATCCATCCACAAAATAAACATCATCAGTATTAGTCTTTCCATCAAGAGTAATAGATCCTATACCTTTAATCAAACAAGGTGCATTGTTTCCAACTCTAACTACTCCACCATCATATTCATTCAACTTTATGAACTTTTTCATGTCTCCAGTCATATGATGTGAACAACCACTGTCTATAATCCAATCAGCTTTCTTTTTAACTTGATAAACTAAGGCTTTTTCTTCCTTAACATCAGATTCAGGATTTTCTTCTTTAATTGCTACAAATCCTATGTCATCATTATTCTCAGTATCACTTTCACTTGAAGTTCTTTCTATACTAGCTTCAAGATCTTCATCATTAGCATAATAACATTCCTTAGATCTTCTAGGTTTGAAATTGCTTCTGAAATTTTTAATTCTCTTAGGACATTTAGATGCAAAATGACCATGTTCTTGACAAGTCCAACATTTAAAAAATTTCTTACCATCTGGTTCTCTTTTCACAAGCAAGGAAATACCTTCTTCAATCTTCTTGTCTTCTTGATTTCTAGATCTGTTTCTGCTAGCATAATCTCTGCTCACACTTATGTTTCTTGACAAAGTAGGGTGAACACTAAGAGCACTGAATGTTGTCTCCATTCTAGGTAAGTCTCCTGATAATCTCAGGTTCATTTCTGCTGCTTCCAATCTTCCAAGAAGTGTCTCTCTTATAAAGTGTGTTGTACAAGGTATCACTTGTTCAATCATCTATGTTGTCTGCTTAAATATAAGAGTCAATGTCCTCAGAATTTTTCATATCACTTCATTCTCTGTCTTTGTTCCTCCACAAGATTTTATACCTAAAATGATCTCTGACATTCTACCAATATAACTTCTAACAGATTCATCTTCCAACATTCTTATATCTTCAAATGCACATATCCAATTATGCAATCTAACTCTTTTTGCATGTTCATCACCTTCAAAGGTAGAGTGTAAAGCATTCCAAATTTCATGAGATTTTTTCAAATATTTTACCTGACTATACTCATTTTTCGGTAGTGCTATCAAAAGTGCTTCTCTTGCAAGTATGTTACACATAATAGATCTCTTTCTTCCATAGTACATGTTTCAAGATTGTCCTCTTCAATGATAGTCTTATTATTCTTTGTAATCAACCAATAACCTAGTCCTAAACATAATAGGTGTGTCTTCATCTTTTTTTTTCAGCTATCAAAATTACTCCATCAAACTTCTTCTTCAAGGACCTGCTGCTCTGATACCAATGGTTAGAAAGTAAAGTCCACCAAGATAACTGAGAAGGGGGCGGGGGGGTGAATCAGTTATCTGATAATTATAACTTTTATCATCTTCAATAGCATTAAATCATATAAGCAATATAATTACCAACCATAGAAAGATATTCATACACAATAACACAATGACACAAGATATGTTGACTAGGGAACCTCTTGATCAAAGAGTAAACCCCGGTGGGAATGATGCCCACAAAAGATGCACTAATATGAATATTCCTTGTGAGAGGATGGACTCTATTAGGAGTCTTATGACATACATTCAGTATATATGAATCTCTGTTGGGAGATTTTGAATCCCTGTTAAAAGATTCTAACCCGGTTAAGAGTTATGGAAGACAGAAGGACCCACTGCCCAAACAACTTCAGGGTAAGATCACTGAACACACTATCCAAATAATCTTTGCATTACTCAATAGAATAATATGTTACCTCTTCTCTAACTATGCCAAACCACACTCATTGTTGCATCAGATCTCAATTTCAGATCTTTGTACTTTGCATGTCTTCCTTCACAAATTCACTTTCTTACTTAGCTCTTTTCTTTACTTCATGCATACATCATCACAATTGCTACTACCATCACACACTTTTGCATTACAACTTCATGCTACTACATAAAAATTACACTAAAACAAGGAAATACATTCCTTCCTTTATATCACACTCAAATAATTACAAATGAGTCGGCATACAATTACAAAATAAAAGTTTCCACATGCTACACCAAAATTACATAAAACTGTCAGCTTCCAAATATAATAAATCTTCACTCGTGAGACCTCAAAGTCTACATTGTCATCCACATCACTATCAATGTGTCTTCACGTTCCCTTTAACTGCACAAAACTAGATTCCATCCCGATTAGGAGATATCATTCGATTTCCACAAACCGCTACTTAGGAACACTGCCTCAACACTGCTTCCACCAAAATAATCATAACTTCCATGAATCAATGAATTACTATCTATGCTCTTAATCATAGAAATATGACATATCAAAGAGTATATCCTCAATGTCGCATAGCTCCAACTATAATAACCCACGTGCGCTAATCCAAACTCTGTCAGCTTCTCTGCAAGTCTTCGATAAATCACTGTGTTGACATCAATGACAATCATAGTCATGGATGCAACAAAAAATGCTACAGAATGGCTGCCAAACACTTTAGCATTCATTCCTAACATAATCAACTCAAATTCGTAATATTATAACTATTCAAATTTCTAACTTAAAAAATTAAAGATACTCAAAAAATGAACAGTCATAACCTAATTAAATTCAAAATGTTCAAAATTTGAACACTCATAATCAATGAAGTTATGATTATTAAAAAAAATGAGCATCTCAAACCTCTTTCGGTTGTGAGTATTAAAATTTTGAGCATTCTTGACCCCTTGTCAAAACCACATATAACTGATTATCAAGAAGCTGAGAGGAAAAGATTTGAGCACCGATTTCATCATAGTTTTGCCTCAAATTTATGTTGTCTAAATTTATGACTGATTATCAAGAAGCTGAGGGGAAAAGATTTGAGCACCGATTTCATCATAGTTTTGCCTCAAATTTATGTTGTCTAAATTTATGATTGATTATCAAGAAGCCGAGGGGAAAAGATTTGAGCACCGATTTCATCATAAATTTGCCTCAAATTTATGTTGTCTCTTGGAATGCATGTCAGATTGATGTTCTCCCTATTTCGCTAAAATGGACCATTTGAGAAAGAAATGCATATCGTAGGTTTGAAAAAAATGCAATTAACCAGTGTAAAGCCAGATTCCACAACCTTAGTAGCATGCAAAGGATTAGTTTGTGTACGAGAAACAATGCAGCAAAAATTTTGATATAAATAGAGACTCCATTAATGTGGTTCGAGTTTCGTTTAATGTATATTGTAAAATAAATTTTGCATGATTTACCAGATATAGGAAAGGGATAGAATGAAGGGCAGTAGCTAAGATCCTTACAAAAGAAAAAAAAAACATTTTTTTGCAAATTTTTTGGTTTTTGAGCATAAAATATGTAGATCGTGAAGAGCAAATGGTAAAAAAATCACAAAAATCTATTATATTTTCTATTTTTAAAAAAATTTAGTTATAAGATAGCTTAGGCACATCTAGTATGAAGCTCCATTAGCTTAAGAACTATAGCCTGAGATTATTATATTTGCTACAATTTCATTCCTTGTAGATGAAGTCAAAGATCGTTGGAGAAGATGGTTGGCAGCATTTCAAATGAAGGGAGATTTCTCAATGGCATGCATTTGTAAAATATGGAAGCGGTGACAAAGCACATGGACCGTTTGACAAAATACTTCAAGTAGAGGCACGAGAAATGAACTGTTCGACAGAATGTTAGGTAGATATTAAAAGAATAGACGAATGCATCTAGACTATTCAATAGAATTCTTGAAGGAATCTTGTTTCAAAGAATGGAATGAAATGACTCAACAAAATTAAACAAAGCAATTTAAGAGAAAATAGAGCCTCCACACATATAATAATAGAATCTCATTATCATTATTTGGTTCATACAATGAACACAAAAGTGTTCACAAATAGGAAATACATGTTAACTCATGAGCCTCGTTCTCTCTTGGATAACAATTGGAGATGGTTATAAGTACCTGCAAAACTATTTATTCTTAATGCATACTATGACAGGAAGAGTATCAAGATAGAAAGTGATAGCTGGAAGAGCGTATATTGATATTCTTAATTTGAAACATTTTTTTTATGACTATTTCTTTAAAACTTGTGACACGATGAAATACAAATATCAAAAACATGGTTATGTTCCTATTTTGAAATGCATGCTTCCCAAGATAATAGATACCATATTGGGGAATTTCAGCATACATGACTTTTGGAAGTCAATGGAAACCCAAGAAAGAATTCCTATAGCTTTAAAAAATTTAGAATGTGTTGGAAATTGCAACAGGTCACTCAGTGTCAGTTCAATGTCCAAAAATCATGTTGGAATTCATGAGGTCGTATAATTTAGATGCATGAGAAGTGGTGACAATAGATGGTAGGGTAATAAACAAGGTTCACTCTAGTGTCTATTGTCATTGCACTCTGATTGTTGATCAGAGACCAGTACACAGATGTCAACAAAGAATATGAAGAGGAATATTTTGTTAATAATAGGGACCAATGCCTTAACAATATAGCTAATTTTTCCTTAATAGAGACTAATAATAGGGACCAATGCCTTAACAATATTCTGGTTCCCATGTGCTGGTTAATTTTGACTGGGCCTAGCCCTAGGATCCCTTGTTTTGTGGTTGGGGTTAATGTTAGTTTTTATAGCTTCCTGTTCAGCCCTGTGTGGCTTTTAACTGATACTTTACATGCTACTACTCGGTCTAGATACTCTATTTTAATTCAGTTGATTAGTATTGTGGTTTATGTTTTTGATAGGGGTAGATTTAGACTGGTGATTATACTATTAAACTGTTATATTTTCTTTGACTGGTTACATAAATGTGCTATTAATGTGCTACTAGTCCTTTGTTATTTAGGCCAGCACCCTCTTGCTGCTTTATCTATCAAAAACAATATAGCTAAGAACTGGCTCACAATACCCAAGAAAGGAAAGTCATAATTGTCAAAAGCAATTCATTGGTCTTTGTTGACAAATAATATTGCTACCATGGTTATTTTTCTTAGTAGGATAATGGAAAATAAAGATTTGCATGAATTTGAAGGGTTCATGTTCTTTTTCATTAGCATCATCTATGAAGGAAAAGGGTTCATAGATTGGGCAAAGATTATAAGTGACAACCTACACAAACGACTAATAGAGCTTGAATCAAATGAATATTTTTATATGACATCTTACCTTTTCTATGCCATTGTAGGAATGAAAAGTTGGTCGGGGTTAAATAAACAAGGTGAATATGATGACGCTATAGTAATTTATAATTATCACCCACAATTACAATTGGAGAAAAACTTTCATCACTTGAAAAGGGTGAATGATGGTTTTACCAAATTCTTACTATTTAAAAAGAACTTCAAGGGGATATTGGGCTCAAAATTTCACCAGGCAATATTGATTCAAAAATATGGAATTTATTTCATACAATTCTCAAACTTCACTTATTTTAGGTTGGTGGGTTATGATGGATACCCCTTCATGCTACCTAGCTTTGTAGATGACAAACTTGCATTAATTGATCTTTGCAAGAAAGTCACTCAAATTAATTAAATTTGCAGGAACAAACAGGTTACCGATATTCAATTCCTGATAGGTATTGGCCACTATAGCAATGAGCCTAACTCTGATGCTAAGGACATTGATAGATCAATTGTTAAAATTATTCTATACCATTACACTATGTAGTTCCCCTTCAACAATAAAGATTATGGCATAAAAGAATTGGGGCGTGGCCCTAGTTTCAACCATTTCCCCAACATTCGGGACTTCTAGGAAGATTGTGAAGATGACTTCAAGGTACAAATGAGAGGTTAGACGAGGTTCACTATGAAACAAAAAAGTTGACTTCAAGTTTGAATTGGATGTGACTAGAATAGAAGATGATGAGTTGAATTTGATTGACCCTTTTTATAATGAAAAGATACAGTTGTTTCCACTACCACCCATAGACTTGACAATTCCAAAATTAAAAAGTTTAGATGAAAGAAGATCATTTTTGTTCTCAAAAGAGCCAAGGAATGGGTGAAGAGTAAGGTGCTTGAAGGTATATCCACTTGGCCTTCAAGGAAAGGGGGTACTTCCACAAAGAGAAATGGTAACCATGGAACTTCTTCCGCTTCCAATCCAAAAAATACTATTTCTAGTAAAAATTCACAAGTGGCATCAGAAAATAGTGGTGATGACAAAGACCTTGATAGGATGTAGGATCTGACCAAGGCATGTGAGAAGGAGATTTTATAGTAAAAAGAAAATGAGGTACAAAACAAAGAGTAGGGTGGCAAATGCAATTTGGAAAGATGAAGGAGATGGTGAGAATGGAACAATATAGGAACCTCTCATTGATAAAGGGTAGTAAATTCATTGTCTCACCTTCTATTATCATGACATCTCCTCCTCGTGATCACATTATGCATTTTGAAGAGAAACTAGTAGACATATCTCAAGATGAAGATCAAATACTAATTGGTCCTAACCTAGAAATGCCCTTAAACCCACCGCTCATTGACATACGAGAACACCTACAATCTCCTTCATCATCATGGTTACAAGAGAGCTTACAAAGGAAGAAAATGATAATTCAAGTGGTAACTCCTAGTTTAGATATAGTTGCAAACCTCCTTCACGGATGATCTATCTTCAGTAAATCTCTTTGTTTAGATGGCTAGACCTATTACAAAAAATAATATTGAGGAAGCTAGTGAAGGTGACTTCGACATTAGAAAAGTACATTTTATCCTATCATCAACTAAGGGCTTGATGTTCACAATTTTGAGGTATCCATAACCCAATCAGTAAAAAGAGCTAGGAAGGAGAAACAATCCAAAGATCAGCATGAAAATAAAGTCCAAGCCTTGGTATCCTATATTAAGTCTATTGTTGATACTTATGATACATATTTAACAACAAATTATAGATAAGCTCTCATAGGTTTGGAAAGCATAATTGAAGAGAAGGTTTTTGAAGACCTATGCAATTACTAGCCATATAGTAAAATGATTAAAGGATACATTATTCAAATAAAGAATGAAGCTTTGGATTTTGTGGTCAAAGAAAAGGATATCTATGAGAAAGTTAACTCATAAGAATAAGAAATTAAAGGAGCTGAAAATGACCGAAGAGAAAGAGTTGGGATGACAATACATAACATGAGAGATTCAGGAGATGTCAAAAGTTGATCCAAATACTTTGATTGTTAAAAAAGTGTTCTCCAATCCAGATCATAATCAATCAAATGTATGATGCAAAAGTATAAAATGGGAGTTGATGAATATTGGTTGAAGTTTGGTTGAATATGAAAGGCTATTGATAGCTTGTCAATAGATAAAAATCAAAATACTATAAGGGGTCATTACAATTGTTACAAGTACATAAAATGTAAATAATCTCAAACATATTGATTTCCAAGTTCTCTTGAACATGTTCACTAATAGAGTTTCTAGTGCAAATATAATGAAGAGACTATTTTATTTTAGTTTCTTTAGATTTCTATGACATACCAGCTTACCATCGAGAGTTAATAGAAATATAGGACAAAAAAATGCATTCAAAATTTAAAATGAGAAATGTATTCATTCATAGCTATGAGCCTATGGCAGAGATTCTTAATTCATATAGGGATTTCAAAAATAAATCCTTAGGTTTATAGGATAAATTTTGACTCAAATTACTTTCTAAGTGAAGCATTACAATAGAACATCTAACTTTCTTATTGTACAATCTCTTTAGAATGGTTTTATATGTTATCTACTCATTATGTTTATAATTTTCAATTTTGGTTATGTTGGTTAAAGTTAGATAATTGACTCTTTTTGTGTTTAAATTGATGAGTTCTTAACCATGTTCAAAATGCACAAAAATAAGTTAGTTACTACCTTTACAATTTTTGGACTTACAAGGATATGTGTCTATACAAGGAGATTCAAGAGAATGTAAAAAAACTTTTGGCATTTTGTGATTTTGGGGACAACATTGATTCGGAGCTATGTGATTTCATTAAGTGAATGCAAAGCAATTTTGGAAGTGTTTCTACATTCTCAAGTGTTTACAATGATATTTTGTGTTCGTAGTATGTGGACATAAAAATATTTTGTTTTTTATCTCATGAAAAAAATGGCCATAAGTGAATAAGTTAACTACAATATACTCTTCTTTGGTATCTATGAAGTATGTATACTTTCTTATAAATCAGATTCTCATTATTCAGAATACTTATGTGTAGCCTTTATATTTCAATGATGAAGCTAAATAGAATAGAATATTTTTAATAAAATTTTGATAGCTTTTAGTATGTTTTTTATCAAGAATATCTGATAATGAGATTTGTTTCTCTTCCTAGTAAATTATTCAAAAAATTAAAATTATCATATCATACGAGGACTTGGAGCTTTCAAACGCAAAATAAAATCATATCTAGGAAATGATTTCTCCAATAATTATAGGAAATTTTTCCTTCCATGAGTGAGCACTTTGTCAAGAATTTCAAAGTGACAAATCTATTTACCAATAATATGTGTGTGTGTGTGTGTGTGTGTGTGCACGCACGTGGTTGTGTGTGTGTGTCTCTATTTGTCTATATGTATGTATGACTGCATGTGTGTGTGTGTGTGTGAAGTTAATGATGAATAGATTAGATAGATTATCAATCAAAAATTAATTCTTTATAAGATTGTGATAATAGTTTTTGATTAAGTAAAATAGGTTTTATAGGGTGCCTGAAACCCACAAGTCTCAATCAAAAGAAAGAAAAATGGACAAAACAAGCAAGAGAGAGGCCACAGAGAAGCCAGGGACATAAATTATAGGAAATTTTTCCATCCATGAGTGATCACTTTGTCAAGAATTTCAAAGTGGCAAATATATTTACCAATAATATGTGTCCGTGTGTGCACACACATGGTTGTGTGTGTTTGTGTCTCTATTTGTCTATATGTATGTATGACTACATGTGTGTGTGTGTGTGTGTGAAGTTAATGATGAATAAATAGATTATCAATCAAAAGTTAATTCTTTATAAGATCGTGATAATAGTTTTTGATTAAGTAAAATAGGTTTTACAAGGTGCCTAAAACCCACAAGTCTCAATCAAAAGAAATAAAACTAGACAAAACAAGCAAGAGGCGGGCCACAGAGAAGCCAGGGACAAAAGACCTTAGCAGAGAAGGATAGGCAAGGCTGGAGATAGCTAGATCATTGTCCAAAAAAATGAACAAAAGGAAGGACTGAGCAGAGAGTGGCAGAAGAGGAACAGCCACCCCCGGCCACCAAACCAGGGACTAAGGTTGTAAGATTGCTCCTTCGATGCACTAGAGTTTGTCCTTATCCAGTATGCTCTTCACATCTATGGGAAGGTCATCCCCTTTATTCCAAATTTCCTTAGCATCCTTTTTGACTGCCAAGTTGGCAAACCAATCAGCCATGCAATTGGCTTCCCTGTACGCATGGGAAATGAACACCTTGTCAAAGCTGTTGAGAATGGCTTTGGTTTCCATGATTATGTTGGTTGTGGACCAAGAGGGAGGGTGGGTGAGGTTGAGGCAATTGATGATGCTCATTGAATCACCTTCCAGCCAGAGCCACTTAACTCCTTGATCTTTTGCAAGTTTAGTGATTTGAAGGGCTGCATTGGCCTCAGCATAGTGATTCATCTGGGCTCCCAAGGGGAAGCTAACAGTCATCATGCCAATTCCAATGTTGTTCCTAGTAATACCTCCGTTGCCAGATTGACCAGGGTTCCCTTTCACCATGCCATCAAATTTGGCTTTGGTCTAGCCTGTCGGAGGACTAGTCCACACACAATTCCTTCTCTTATCCTGTGTAGCAGCATAGGCAATTCCTGCAAAAGGATTAGGTTTACCACAGTAGAAGAAATTTTCTTTAATAGCATGAGTGATTTTTTCAAAGATAATTTTAGGAGTAGAGTAGTCATGAAAGATGCGATTGTTATGCTCCTTCCAAATCCCCCAACAAAAATGAGGGAGAAGTGAAGTATAGAGAAGCCTGAACTCTTGATCAAACCTATTGAAGGCCCATTGGGAGAAGAGATCACTGAAAGACAAGGGGAAGCACCATGAAAGATTCAAGGCTGAAAAGAGGAGATGCCAGATATGACTAGCAAAGGATAAATGGATGAAAAGGTGATCCACAATTTCCTCTTGACATTTACAAAGAATGCATTTGTTGGTGAACTGGAATCCACGCTTGATGAGGTTGTCCACGGTGAGGATACGGTTCTGTAGCAGGAGCCAAAAGAAGACATTGATTTTAGGCATAAGACCGGGGATCCAAGCTTTGGCCCACAGTGGGTTAAAATCATTGACTTGAGTATTCAGCGAGGAATAGGCAAAGGCCACTATATAATCCCCATCCGAGGAATCCTCCCAGATGATCTTGTCCTGATTGGGAGAAAGGGAGGTCGCATTGAGGGTCATCATCAAAGGAGCCAGGTCCTGGGAGATTTGGGTGAGATTCACCCATTTATCATTCCTTCTATAATTGCAGACCTGCATTCTGAAGGTTTGAGAGCAAGCTTGTCTCCAGGTGTAAAAAGTATCAATGTTTCTCAAACTGCCCATTTGAAGCCAGTTGTCCTTCCAAAAATTGATAGAATATCCATTACCTAATTTCCACTTGGCTTTGGATTTAGCCAACTCCTTGGTACTGAGGAGACTGTTCCAAATGATAGAACCTTTGGGTGGCTCCATTTCTTCAAAAAAACTATGGATAGAGTTATGCAAGAGGTATTTCTCTTCAAAGGTGTCTCTCTAGTCACTAGTGTTGTTAAAAATTCTCTAGATTTCCTTTGCTTGAAGGGATTTATTGAAAGGTCTCAAATTCCTTAAGCCAAGGCCACCAACAATTTTAGGATGGAAAACTTTCTCCCAGGCAATGAGGGGAATGCGCTTGTCATCCTCAACTCTAAACCAAAGGAATCTTTTCTAGATTCTTTCCATGCCTTCCGCAGCTTTGGCTGGAATGGGGAAGAGGCTAAGGGCATATGTGGGGAGATTTTGTAGAGTAGACTTTACCAGTTGGATCTTACTGGCCTGGCTGAGGATGACCCCTTTCCAACCAGCAAGCTTCCTATTAAATCTGTCAATCAATTTATTCTAGAAGGCTTCCAGAGGTTTGACACCTAAGGGCAGCCTCAAGTAAGTTGAAGGTAAAGTATCAATACCACACCCCAAAATTTGAGCAATTTTCCTTTGTCTTTTTTGAATTGCTCGAAGGAATCCACTCCTAAGGTCTTGGGAATTAGCACCAGGAAAGTGGCGTTGAGTTCTTTGAGGAGATTCTTCGAACCAAAGAATTCTTGCATAGCTTGTACCACATCGTCTTTCACAACCTCCCAATAAAGGTAAAAGAAGAAAGTCAAGAAACCATCCGGGCTTGGGGCTTTGTCTCCTGCAAGAGAATCCAGAGCTTTCTTGACTTCAGTCATATCCAGAATAGAACATAAGGCTTTGTTTTGAAGATTAGTAATGATTCTAGGTATGTTATCCAAGAGAGAGGATTGGTCTTGATCTGATAATCTCTGATCTTTAGAAAGGAGCTGAGAAAAGTATGAGATAGCCTCATCAGCGATTTCTTTGTCTTCCTTTAATGATTGGTCTCCCTTCTTGATACTACTAATCCTATTGGTTTCTCTGTGCCTCATGGTGGAAACATGGAAAAAATGAGTATTTCTATCTCCTTCCTTGAGCCAGATGGACCTCGATCTCTATTTCCAGAATGCTTCCTCCTATCCAATTATGTTATGGTACTCTAAGAGAATGCATTTTTCTTTTTGCAGTCTTTCATCATCATAGCCCTATTTCTAGATTTCCTCTTGGATACAATTAAGATCATTGAGAGTCTTATCTTTAGAGGTAAAGATGTGACTGAATTCCTCTTTGTTCCATTTTTTAACATTGCATTTGATGTTCCTTAGTTTTTTAGCCACTCTGAACATGGCAGTGCCCTCCATGTTGATGTTCCACCACTCTTTGACTTTATTAAGCAGGTTATGATGGGAAACCCACATCTTTTGAAATTTGAAGGGAAAGTTCCTTGTCTTGTCTATCTGGTCTAGAGAAAGCGCAATGGGAGAATGGTCTGAGCCAACATGAACCAAGAAAAAAAGGTTAATGTTGTAGTTGTTCAGCCAGTCCGGAGACACCAGGGCCCTATCCAGTTGAACTTGAATGCATTCCCTTCTGGTATGCCTATTAGACCAAGTGAACTCAGCCCCGAGAAGATCTATTTCCAGCAGCGCCAGTTCATTGATGAGATCCATAAGGTCTTGTCTTCTTTCAGAGTCCAGAGAAATTCCTCCCTTTTTTTCCCCTTCTTTGAGATGGGTGTTGAAATCCCCCATTATAATACCTTTCGACCAATTAAGCTAGGAAATGATGGAAATAATCTTATTCCAATATTTCTTTCTGTCTCTTTTAGAGTTAGGAGCATAAATATTCAAAATAAACCACCTTTCATTATCTTTAATTCTAGTGAATTGCATAAGAAGAAGATTACCTCCTTCATGGATGACTTTAGCTCTGAAGTGACGTGAGTTCCACATAGTGAGTAGGCCCCCAGAGGCTCCCTCAAAACTTGTGGCACTTTTCTCCATAGCTTTACTGAACTTTATTTTCTCTAACTTGTCCTTCTGCATTTTAGTTTCCTAGATTAAGAAAATGTCCAATCTGTGATCTCTAATCATATTTCTAATGACATCCTACTTGAGTGAGCTATTAAGCCCATGAATATTCCAAGAGATGACTTTCATTTCTTGATGGTGGAGCCATTAACTTGGATAGAAACTCGGTTTCCATCCACTTGTTTCAAGCTTTCTTCTTCTTGCCTTTTCTAGCTAGTCCTTTTTCCTTCTAGGGTTTGGATTCTACCCCTTCCCTTAGCCTTATTCCTACTTCTGGTGGCTGCAGGGGAAATTGAAGATGGGTCTCTGCTACTTGGTTTCTTCTTCCTGTGAACAGAGGTCCAGCCCTCCTTATCTTCCTTGTGCTTGGTAAAGAGCTCTACCATAATGTTGAATTGGTTTGGGGATGCAGAGACCATTAGGTCCTCAATTTTTTCATATTTCCTTGAGTCCTGCTTGACAACGCAAGTAGTAGCGTCCACTGGAGGAGCAGAGGACTTCGGGACCAAGAAAGTGGTGCCAGAACAAGAATCTCCTCCTTTTTTTATCTTCATTCTTGTTTTCTTACTTTGATTCTTGTTGATTGGCTAAATCCTTATCCAGACCCAAAATAGGGGTGGTGGGCACCCCACCATTCTTAGCATTCTGAGTCAACATCGGTTTCTCTGCATCCCTGGGGTCCTTATTTTCCAGATTGGGGACTGGTTGCTCTTTTTTCTTCCAGACTCTTTTGGTTTTGGGCTCTGGTCCCTCCTGGGGAGCACCATTTTGCTTTTAATGTTATTCTGGCCTTCCTTTCAACCTCTTTTGCTCAGAGGACAGGACAAGTTTTGGCTTTGTGTCGTGCCTTCTTGTAATGGAAATAGGCAAAAGGGATGCTTTCATGGTCCTATTTTTGCACACACTTTC
This sequence comes from Chamaecyparis obtusa, assembly GCA_027943335.1. Classification (NCBI taxonomy): domain Eukaryota; kingdom Viridiplantae; phylum Streptophyta; class Pinopsida; order Cupressales; family Cupressaceae; genus Chamaecyparis; species Chamaecyparis obtusa. The sequence goes on from BSBK01001561.1 coordinate 1,366,934, forward strand.
CCAGCTTGGACTAAAGCTCTATGACTTCTGGCATATCCTTGCCTTCTTCCACTCTGATGCAAATCCTTGCGAAGGTGAGATGACTCCTAGCAGCTGTGATAGGGTCATTGGAAAGAAGGGTGTTGAAAGATTTGGCTATCCCATCAAAAACCTCTTCATTCTAGAATTCCATTGGTAGTTCAAGTAGTCTCACCCACACTGGGGCCTGAATGAAGAAGGAATCATTCAGGTCCAGATTGGGGGGCTATTTTTGTAGAGCAAGGGTAGCCTTTTCTATGGTCCAAGTACCAGCACAAAGGATCTTATCGAGGTCCTCTTTGCAGGAGAACTCGAAAGACAAAAACCCCTTTGCCATAGCAGAGACTTGGACTTGACCCTTTAGATCCCATTTTTTCCTAGCGAAGGCCTTGACAATATCAATATTCGGCCTGGGGACAATGAACTTTCCAACCAAAGTGTGGTCCATGGAGGTGATGTTGTGGTCTACCAGTTCATCAGGTATTTCTAAAATAAAGATTCCTTTTTCCTTATCAAAGATGTCCTTTATGGAAGGAAAAGAGGACTTGCCTGTGGGTTTTATCCCAAACAGTGTTGACCACAAATGGGGGAGAACGTCCTGGTCACATGCCTGGGTCTTTGTTGAAGAAGAAGGCTTTGCGAGACCCTCGTGCTTAGCTCCCACTCCCGCATCCTTTCCTGGGTCTTTCTCCTTTTCACGTGGGACCCCATCCTTATTCTCTGGGTCTACAGAGTCCTAATCTATAAGGGAATCAGTGCTACAGGACATCCCCGAGGTTCCAACAACCTGCAAACCAAGATTCCCGCCCACTGCTGATTTCAAAATTTGAGCCATTCGCGTGCCTGCTTCTGCTCCCACTCCAACCATAGATTGTGATAATAGTTAAGAGTTAGTAATCTGATTAGTTTTTCATTAGAGGAAAACTTATTTTACAAGGACTAGAAACCTAAGTTTAAACAACATGAATAGTCATCCTGTCAAATAGATAAACCATAGAAAAACCAGACAAGACCTAGATGCCAAAAAATAGAAAAAATAGGGAAACTAAACCCCTTAAACATAATACAAAACTTGAACTATTTCTTCATTTTTCCTGATGATATCAGCATTGATATCCTTTACCTTCTTATAAACATTTTCTAGAGGGTAAGAATCCTTAGTTTTTCTTATTAATCTAGTGGAAGGACCTAGCATGCTGATTGTTAATGATTGGAACTAAGGAAATGGCTAGGTTTAAGTAAGTAAATATGATTAACTTAATGATTATGTGGTACAATGGTGAATTAGTGAAAGAAAGAATTAGGAACATGTGGTCTGGTGCTCTAAAATAAATTTAGAGATATAGTGGTTAATGGTTAGAAATCATATGGTGTATTTCATTAATGCTTACAATTATTAATTCAATGATACATTTAGATGTTTAGATATGGGATAGAATTTTGTTTAAGTAGTAATGCTAGGGAACCCTAAGAGGACATAGGTTAAGTAAAGGTTTAATATGACATTCATGAATAATATGCATTTAAGAATGTGTTAATGTGTTGTAATGTCCTCTTTCAAATTGGTTACTTTGTAAATGAGCAATGTAATTAATGTCTAAGTAAATGATGCAATAATGTTTGGAAAATTTGTATTAGATTGTTTTAAAATTAATTTACCTTATTTTGAGTTAGAATAGTGTTATCCTCCTGTGTTCCTTAGCGGGGTGTTACATGTTTCTATGTTCATTTCATCCTCATCTAAGATTCATCTAGTTTCTCTTGTGGGTGTGCGTTTGAATTTTAACTTGTTAATTCCAAGCTATGATGTGCATTCAAAAACTACCAAATTTACCTTAGAATATCTCTTGAAGATTATTCTTCAGTGGTTCCTCTATGTAATTATTCCTCTATTTTAGGTCATTTCACTCTTCCATGATTATTGTTGAGGCCTAATATTTTTTGTTCTATATGTAGATTAAGTATCTTTAAAACTATTTCCAAAGCCTTAGAAGGTGATGATATAGTACAATATGTTTTAATTCTAGTTTATCATCATTTGGATTGAAAAATCCTTCTCATATATTTTTAACTCTCATTTTAATAACCATTAGAAAATAGTTGTGTAGGTAAACCTTTCTTCTTAAGTGGTTTCCACTAAGAAGATGGATCTTATCAATTCCTTATGTACCTTATCCTCCTATGAATTTTTTTGGTAGGATTTTGTTTCTCTATAATGAACTTCTAATTTTTTTCTTCTCAAGTTTGGGCCCATAATCAAACCTCATGAGATTAATGAAATATATTTTTAATAATATAAACCTTTGGAAAATCAAAATTATGAGAAATATGATTGATAACTATGAAAATTTTAATTAATTAAAAGCAAATGTGTCATACATAAGATTAAAAATAATCAAATAAAGAAAAAAATACATAAATAATAAATTGCATTAAAATATTTTGTTGTTCAGATCTTTTCTTGACACATTTTAATTATAAGAACCAACAATTATTTCACTTATACCTTTATTATTATTTGCTAAAAGTTTTACAAGTCACTATTACCACAACTTGCGAAATTGTAACTTTAGGGAATGTTACATGAAATTACTCTCTCCTCTCAATAATAGGGGAGGCTCCCTTCTTATCGTAGCTGGCTCCAATAGATAGTTAACTACAAATTACAAAATAGGGCAGCTCTCTTAATCTATTCCTCTTTTTTCAAGAATAATTTTGCAAACAAATTATGATCAACATTAAAATTAAACAAAAAGAACCTATTGCTACGATAATATCGATGGCTCATGAGTTGACATAAGAAAAACACAAAAGAAAAAAATCTACTTTATATGAGTGGAACATTTGTAGAAATCCAGAGTCTTTTTCACTTATACAGAATGAAGATTTAATAACCTAAACAAATAGTAAGGCACAAAGTCTCTTACCAAATATTCACTAATTTCTATAAAAGTACTCAATGCTAAAGTGAAAAGTATTTCAACCTTAGGTATTTGAAGCCACTATTCACTATATCAATTCACCCTCTTGCAACACAAAGTCTCCAAGAAACTCAAATTGAACTCTCAAAATATTATAAAAGATAAACCACTTGATGAATCAAAGATAGATTAATTAATGCAACATAAGACTACATCAATCAATCTCAAGCCTTAGAACACAAAGTTTGGGAACACTTTCTTCTTTTTATTCAATTGGAGATTTTGTATAATGAAACACAATATTTTCAATTCACGAGAAATTTCTACATAGTCTATTTGCATAAACAAAATATAAAAACAACCATGAGCACTCTCCTCAATTTATAGGTGATGGGTTGAGAGAGAAAGGTGGGGAAAGAAGGGGAAACCCATAACAATATTTGACTTATTAAAAAAACTACTTTGACTTATTCAAGTTTGCATGTCTAAATGCACCTGTAATCTTATTACATGCAGTTATTGTACATGTGAAAGTTCCACTATAATTACAACTTATTTCACAATTACATGTAATTTGTCGATAAAAAAATTACAAAATGGCTATTAGTGGGAAAGTACCTTTTCATGACCATTTATATCTTGAAACCATTATATGCTCTCCTTCACTCCTATCTCTCATTCACCCCTTGTATGGTTCTATCATGTTGGACTATTATTTATTCGTGTCATTCTTTAGTTACTAGAAAATCTATAACATGATATTTCAAGCTAAACTTTGTAGATCTAGAATAGTATGCATATAGGATATGAGTATAAGGCCTTTGAGAAACAAAGGATGGAGAAAAGTGAATGAAAACATCTTTTTAAAATGGGAGAAAAGATGAAAGGGGGTTTTTATGGAGCATTGCAGGTGGATGAGATGCAAGTATTTGGTATCAAAATGAGGTGCAAGTCTATATATATATATATATATAAGAGGGGTTACATATTACTCATAAGTGGGGTTTTTAATTCCAATTACAAGTCATTTGGAGGAATTTTTCGGTGTGAAAATGGGCTTTTAAAGTCCACTTACAAGTTGTAAAGATACTTCATTTGCACTTTGAAAACACTTAGAAATGGGGTTCTAAATTCCACTTGCAGGTAGGGGAAAGACTTAGCTCTTTTTGGAAAAATAAACTTACAAACTAGGTTTTAAAATTTGTTTGCAAGTGGAAAAATATGCATACTTAAAGTTCTTTCTTTGGGGGAAGATCCTACATTTCTCTTGCATCATTTTTAGGAAGAAATGTGCATTCATTTTAATGGAAGAACTTGCATCTTTTTCAAGATGAAGTTTTTTCTATAGTGCATATGTATATGAAGGATATTTATTATTTTTGAAACAACATATTCTGCTTTCAAAGGAAAAAAACTTATACACAATCTGATTGAGAAATACAAGTGAGGCATAAAAAAACTTATACATATTTTTCTTTATAGACATTTTGGACATCATAAGTCAAAGAAAATTGAAACTCCTCCACCATTAATATGTCTTGCAGATCTGGAAGTGTTCCTTGACAAATAGAAGATTTAGAAGACTAAAATGCTTGATTATAGCAATTGAATGACTGATTCAAACACCAAAAATGAGGTTTGTATCATGCATTTCAAGTCATCTTACAATCTATGCAAAAAATGACACCTAGGGATGACAACACAGTTTGTAATGATCAAAGAAAGTTGTAAGTGACTTGTGTTTTCCTCATGACGGGTTTTTGAAGTCACAATACAACCTTGCAAAGCCCTTCCAATGCCATAAATGAGATTTCAAACCCAAAATGCAAGTGCTAGACAACAATTACAGGCTTTTAAATAGAATTTGCAAGCTGGAAATGCATTTGTTTTTTTAAAAATAACTTGCTTCTACCCTTAGGTGGGTTTTTTTCTTGACGTTACATCTTGGAAATTCTTCTATTTTATTTAAAAATATTTTGTTTCTACCCTAGATGAACTTTTTCTATTGCAACTCCAAACATTGCCTTACAAACATAAAATGCATATTTAGTACTTGTGGTGAGATTTTAGAGGGTCGATGCCTGTATAAATGCCTTGCATTTGAGGAAGTGACTTCAAAAACTAATAAAAATGTTCTTTTTATATTCATTTGCATATGTACAATGATCACCAAATACATCAACACAACCAATGATGGACTTTTAAACATCGTTTGCGAGCATAAAAAGACTTTATAACAGTCATGATGAGCTTTGCAATCGACATTGCAAGCTTTAAAATGCTTCTAAACAGAAATGAAATATTTTTGAACTATGTTTGCAAGCATGGAAATGTTCTAAAATACAACAGAAACTTCATTTAATAATGATAACAGGATTTTTAAATTCTATTGCAATCTAACCTTTCATTATGAATAGGCTTTTTCCATGTGATTACAAGCATTGGAAGTTATCAATATGCATGAGAAGAGAAGACATAATTTTAAATGACATTGCAAGTCTTTTTAACCTTTAAAATAATAAACATATGCTTCGGATGAGCTTTTGGATTCAAAATGCAAGCATACTTATGTTTATAAAGTCATAATGAGTTGCAAACAGGCTTTAAAATCCCACTTACATCATTCAAACTTTTAAAATGAAGACTTGTAATGCCTTAGAAAAATAATGTCTTTATGCAAAAAGGTGGGTTTTAATTTATCTTTTGAATGCATTTTGAGTTAAGGATCAGACATACAGTCGGGCTTAAAAAGCCCACTTTACATCATTAAAAATTCCACCAAGTTTACATATTTTCTTTAAAAAATGTAATAGTGGACTTTATTTTTCTTAATGCAAGTAAATGTCACCCAAGATAAGTTGCAATGACTCACAAAAAGCCTGTATTTCATGACTTAAGAGGCTTTGATGGACTTTTGATTCCACATCGCAAGATTTTAAACAAAGAACAAGAAACTGTAGTCAGGCTAACAAACCTCACTTGTAGGTAGCTTAATTCCTTATTATCTGCTAGAATATAGCTTCGAATTAGGCCTATGATAGCTTGAAATGAGTGAAATTAAAAAACCAACAAACCTAGGATGAAAACAAAATTGAAATCAAGCTAAACAAACAAGAAAAATCAATCAAATACTAAAAGTTTACCAAAAATTGAGCACCTACAATCGAGAAATAAAAATCTATTTTTTGCAAGAAAAACAAAGGAAAACTCAATGGAAATCTTGAGAAATGGCCTCTATAGGATGAAAAATCTAGGCTAATTTAAGGTATAATTGATTTCCTTAGAAAAACATCTTAGTAATGCAAAACTTAGAGAATTTAGCTACAAATTCATGGAAAATTGCTTCGGATTGTCCAATTTTGCAAATACAAAATTGAGGACAACAATTACTATATTGTTGTAAAATGAAATTAAAGTTGAAGATTGAAAAATGAATTTTATTTTATGACTATTGAGAAGTCTAATTCAATAATTAAAAGTATCGATCAAAGAATGTCATTTAAATATATACAATAATTGTTTGTTACTTATGACATATAAATTTTTTAATGAAAATTATATGTTAAAAAATAACTTTTAAGCACTTGCTCTAATAGCTAATGGGAAATGTAGAATAAAAATTAGAATATTAGTACTAACTTTAATAATACATTACAATGAGCTTTTCATCTATAACTTAAAATACAACAATTTTTGAATTTATTTACTTTTACCTTTTTAATGAATGTTAGAGATCAATATAATTAATTATATAATTTAATTTTAACAAGTTATTAATTGAAAATTTATACTTTAATTACAATGATATAAAACTATGATGAAATTGAAAAAAATAATTATAATTAAAATATTAATTAAATTAATATATTTGAAAAAAACATTAGATAAAATAATCTATTGTAATATTTATTTTGATGAAATATTAATTAAATCAAATATTTTTAAAATTATTATAATTAGAACATTAATCAAATTAGACTATTCAAAAAAAATTATATAGACAGACCTAACAATAAAAGTGACAGTTAACCATTCTTTTATCATTGTGAACAAACTACACAACCATGAATTATTGTTTGAAGAATGAAAATAGTTGAATTCTGCACATCACCGAACTAATTTTTAACGCAATGGTCTTTTCAGTTGGATGTTGATTTCCTCAACCTAATTCCACCAAATTTTAAGCAATACTTGCCGTTCCAATCTCACAAAGATAAATCTTTATTTTCCAAATCTTTAAAATACTTCCGCGCTTTGAAAGTTTGTTCTGATTTTAACACCATTTTTCTGCAGCACCCAAAAACAAAATTCAATGCTACAAAAATATATATCGTAAATAAATATAAATTTAGAAGGAATTTATATTCTACAGTTCATAGAGTTTGATTGTCAATTTGTATAATTATTTTTAATCTTTATGTTTGGTATCACTTATACTGACTCATTCTCAGAAAAAGATTGTGAGAAAAACTGGAAAGCAGATTAACTTATTTTAAAATTACAAGATAGGAGAAGAATTACTGTAAAAATTAATTACAAATGAATCTTCCCTTATAATCTCACTATTCATAATTCCAAATCAAAACCATTCAAAAACAAACACAATTCGAATGAGATTAGATTACCTCAGCTTTGGGGTACGTTCTAAGAGAACTTCTCGATCCAGAAATCTGTGCTGACTCAGCATCATCCCTCAGATACAAATCCAAAACCTTCTCCGCCGTCTCACAACTGTTCTTGCTTCGCGACTCCAATTCTTCAAACTGAGCTTTGCTCAGACGGACTTGAACCCGAACAGGCCCACCATTTTCTCCGTCAAGAGACGGAGAACAAACAGCGCGAGTACAACTTAGGGCACCAATATCCGAACTGGAACGGCGCTTCAAAATCAATGTCTCCAACCTTGATTTGGCGGTCATATTGATCGAGGATCGAACCCGGGTGGGCGCCCTCAAATCAACGATTTTGGGCATCTCCACCAGAAAATAAAGCTGCTTTGTCCTCAGTTCGAACGATTCTTCTAAAGGCTCGGCCCTTACGCCCATATGACGAACAGCCTCAGAATGCAATATAACATGATTTGGGTAGTTTACTAAAATTTGTTCCACACTTACAGGAGGCCTAAACTTCAGAACTTCACCGTCGAGCTTCATGACTTTTACCTTTCGGTGACCGACAGATAATGCAACTGCATTACCCATTTCTTCAGATTGCTAACACTGAACCAAAAAACTCAAATTTATCGATTTCATGGAGTACAGGATCAAAAGGTTCGTTTTTAATCCTTTTTTTTGCGTTAGGGCTGACGTCAATTTGTCGTCATTATCTTTGGGAGGGGTATGATTTTCTCGCAGAGGGAGCAAATTACGCATTTTCTTCAAAATTATTGACTTTCTCAGTATACAATGCTTAAAATCAAAGTTAATTAGTTAAACGTTGAATTCCATCGTCCATTGCTTGTTCTGCGCCCTTCTCGATGGCTTCTGGTTCAGTATGGCGTCAAACTCCAGCGAATTAAAAAATGTGTTTACTTGTTTTCTTTGACATCTGCACGCGCTTTCATACTATTTTTCTTACTGACATGATATGTACCCACCCCGAGCAGCTTTGCCTCATTGAAAATAATGGTTCTTCACCGACTCTGGATATAGATTTTTTAAGGTTTTTTTCATCTTATCTTTGCAAATAGAAAATATTAATGTTTGAAAGTTGGTGTCTCCGAAGTAGCCATTATATTATAAATTTGTATGTTTTAGTTAAGGAGCGTAGGTTTTATATCTGTTGGATTACGTTTACTGAAAGTTCTCTTTCAATTAAGAAAAGAGGGAGATTAGTTTGATCAACTTTGTTAATTCTGACGAATCTTTAGAGATTTGTATAGGAGGGAAATTATCGTTTTTAATCAATTATTTTTAATATTGATATTGAATCTTGTTGGAAATATATTATTTTAACTCACTTATTATATTTGTAGACCTATTTATTATAATTAAATAAACGTGTCTTTAATTATACATAAACATAGATTTTTAATGGACCTGGTCAAGACTCTTAAGATTTTTCCTTTTTTGTCTAGCTTGTATATGTGATTCTATTGTGTGCAAAAACTTGCAAATGTGGGTATATACCACCTTCCCAAATTTTACTCTTGTTACTCCTAAAGCTAACAATCTTAGAAATTGGTTGTTGCTTGTTGGTTTACATTGATATCTTGCATGTAAGAGGAAGCTTTGGGATATTAGTGACCCATAAGCCATTATCATATAGACTCCCTCACATACATTATTAGTTGGTTGTATCAAGCGTGCTTCATTATTGGAAAATTCTACATCACCATCATTAGCATTTTACACATTTCTTATTTATGTTTTTAATAATTTACACATTTTCTATACTTATCTCCTTTCAAAATGAGCCAATGTGATGGCACTTATTAGCATGTTGTTTATCATTCAAGTAGACACTAGAGTGGCCAAATAATTTCCAAAGCTCCACATGCACAATAGGTAGAACGACATAACAAGTGTGACTTCATTAGTCACACTAGAATACAGTTGTCATTTTATCCTAGTTGTAAACATGTTTTTTGTAGTCAACACATGATTTTAGTATCGTATATAACTCAATCTCATTATTCCTAGGTTATCAACCAAGTCAATGAAAAACTTTGTGCATCACAAATGAAATAACTAGGAGTATAGTATCCAATTACTTTCATGTTATCACTTGTTTGCTTCAATTCTCTTTTATTTTTTATTAGTTTAGGTTATTTATTACTATATAATGATTTATTTGTTAGTAAAATCCAAATTCATTTTGGGGTGTATTCTTTTAACACATTATTTTTAGTCTAAAATTCTAATCCAAGCTAAAGTTTCTCCCAAACATCTTTTTTTCTAAATTTTCTATATTATGATTAGATGTGATTTTTTTTCTATATCATATGCTTTAGGTTCTATCTCATCTCTCATCAAAGAGGTATATAAATTTAATATGATGATACCATTCCTTTGTGCATAATCCATCATTATTGTACTAATCTTCATTTATTTACCAATAATATCATTTCCATGATACTAGTCACTTGATGTTTGATGTAGTAACAATAGGGGATCTCAATGAACTAAAGTCTTAGACCATGTAATCCTAATGCTTCAGAAAATCACATTAAAAATTGGAGAAAAACATAAAGCTAGGCATGAGATTTTTATTAGTTTAAATCTTCAAATGGAAAATTATTATAATCCCAAACAATATATATATTAATAATATGTGTTTCCCAAACTATTATTATTTTGTCACTCTAGATACTCATTGGCCAAATCTCTATTAATCATTTTAATGAATTTAATCAAAATAATTAAAAACATTGAAAACAACTACAAATTTGAGTGGTTTGTCTTTCGCTTCCTCACATTACACCATCTTAATCATCAAGATCTTAATCATATCTGGAATTTCATCTTTCCTATCTCAAGTATGCGTGAGTATCTTAGAGCTATGATGCTACTAACCAAGAAAGTGTGACACTATGCAAGCTACTCTATTGCATATTTATGAAAAATATTTGTGTATAAAAGGTTTTAATCCTTAAATATTTAAATTATAGTACAAAATATGACTAAGGAGAATTAGTGTGGTCTAAAGAGAACTACATTGACTAGTCCACTAGATAGGCATAGGGCCTACACTCACTCATCAAGATTTTTTGATTGGGTGTAAGGATTTTGCAAGCCACTTATTATTCTAGTATAATAAAATTGATATATCCTTCCCTTCTAGCAATTCTACCTCACATATGTGTTTTAGAAATATATACAAGATTTTATGTATGGTTTGATTTTGTTCTATATTATCTTTTTTTTTATTAAGCTAAAATAGGTTTTGAATGGACCTAAAAACCCTTATAAATCTACCAACAACAAAAGAAAATTGAACTAAACTTGGTGGTAGACCATCAACCCAAAAGAAAGAAAACAAATAGAACATGGTCACAAAGCCTAGCTATACTATAATGTTCCTTGAGAATTTTAGTGTAATACCCCAAAATGGGCTATAGGTTCATTAACCTCCTACATCGACATATCGAATGAAATCGACATCAAAGTCCTAACCTAAGGCACATCTAAACATCATCGAATCCTAATTGATTATCTCAAATTCTACACCGGGGAATATTCCTAGTAATATTCTTAATCATCATAATTATCTTTGATTTAATGATTATTTGGCGATAAATCTAATTTATCCTAAAGTTTGATTAATTGAATATTCTCAATATTTAATTAATTAGATTTAATACTGCCACCTAATTGTTTCATTGAAGTTAATTCTATTTATTCCTAAATGGTATTATTTAATTTTGACAATAAATCCAAAATCCTATGAATAATTGATTAAATTCTTATTTAATTAATTAAAACAAGTTGTCAATTTTTAATAATATTGTTTTTGAATAAAAGTTTGATTAAATAATTGATTAACCCATAAATCAATTATTTTATTTTTCAAAATTAGTTAAGTTGGAAATAAATCACTTTATTATTAAATTAATTCATAAATAAATCACGCACAATCACAAAAGCAGACAACCATCAATTATCAATTAAATCTAAACTCTATTTTGAATTAAACTCTGCTTTTGCATATTTTTGTGAGTTAAATATCCTTAATTAAAAAATAACTCAAAAATCAACCTGAGTTATTTGAGTGATTTATGGCTTTTTTTCATGCACCTCCAAAGCCCTAGATTTCTATAAATTAAGGCCTCAACTCTTCATATCAACATCTCATAATTTTGCAAACTTATGCTGGCGAATTGCTATTTGGAAAATCGAAGCTTCTTTGCGAATCAACATTGTTGTGAGATCAATCTTATTTTTTTACATTCATTTTAGCTTCATATTCCATATTATTGTTAGATCATTTTAACATATCAATTTCCATATTAGCATAGATTCATATCAAGTTTTCATTATCATAATTGCACAGAAAAACCAAAAAAATAGATTAATTGCATTCATTCCATATCTAGATTTTGCATTCAAATCCTTCATTTAGGTGTCATTGTGTGTGAGTGATTTACACCTTCATGAAATAACAAGATTTAAAAGACAATTACACTATTCAAAGCAAACTAATCTAAATAATGCACAATTAATCTAAATATCTCATGGATCTCTAAAATAAAGTGGTAAATGAGGCTCTCAGCTATGATCCTCACTAGTGACACTCTAAAGATGAGAATTAAGCTATATGATATGAAAATTTAGATCTATTCTATCAAATTCTAGCTCTATTTGATGAACAATCTACTATGATCAAAGCAATTTAAGCTAATTAGCAATGAAAAATGATAAGTGAGTGATGTGGATGCAAATTGCAAGAGCTTTGCTGCAATTCAAAGATATGGAGTGGATCCTTAATGCCTCAAAATGCTTTCTACTTATAGGATTTTCCCAAGGGTAGGGGGTAGAGTGAGTTGATCATGGTTATGCTTGGGTAAGGTCATTTGGATTTGCTTTGTCCATAAATGGGGGGACAATCATTTAAATGGTTTCAAAAGGCTGGACCATTTCAACAAAAGTGAGTAATTTGTGTCCATTTTGTCTCCTTTTTGCTTTGTTGAGGGAAATTATGATTTATTAATTAATTAAAGTAATTAAATTTAGCCATGAAGGGTAAGATGTTCATTTTGATTTTTGCTTTCAACAACTATGTCATTAATTGAATTTAATCAATTTCGTAGTGTTTTTCTCCTTTTCAAGCTTTATTTAATCATTTAATCATTTAATTGAATTTTCCTTTGATTTGAATTGCCTTTGTTCCATTTATTGATTTTTCATGCTATTTTGATGATTTGTTGCACCTTTTGATTGATTTAAGCCTTTTGCCAATTTTTTGTGTCTACAAATGCCTCTCTTTGGATTGATGTGCGAAGAACACCGATTCAAAGATTCCCTTAGTATGATGATCTAATTCAAGTCCTGGTTTTGATATGCCTTTGATCATTCTGATTGATGTACTTCCTGATGATGATGATGTACCTCTGATGATGGTGCTGATATGATTTTGATGCCTTTGATATGATATGGGTCCTGATTTGATGATAGGTCTTGGGTTCATTGATAAAGGTTCTGGATTGATTGATAAAGGTCCTGGGTTAATTGATTGCTGATATGTTGATAGGTTTGATATGATAGCAGATTTGATATTGATTTTTCTCCTGATATGATACTGATATGATATGATATGATAACTTGATATGATATGCCCCATTGATAAATGTTTTTGATGTGATGCCAATTTGATACTCTGATGCCCCCTCAGAAATAAAACATATTAATTCCTTGATTTGATAAATTTTGATTAGTTGGTCCAATATGTTTTCATTTCTAAAAAATATTGATGATATGCCATGACTCACAAATTTTCATATCCAAGATAGATAGGTCTGTTGTAGTTAAGCGAAACAAGTGATTAGGATAACAGGATAATGGTACCAATGAATGTGATTTGTCAATCTCATAGGATAGTTCTGATAGGATAAATCAATCAGTGTGAAAACCGATATGATTTGATACTGCTGCTTCGTTCTCAGGACAGAGAGACACGAACAATGGTACTGGGTGTGATTTCTTGATACTTTGATAGGATTGATTGATGTAAAATGACTCACCAATATAGAATACTGATATGATTCCCTTGATTTGTAAAATAGGCACATTTTCATAAATGATATATATACGGACCTTAGCTTCTTGGATATTTGGACTTAAGTCATGGGTTGACCCAGCTAGAGTACATGTTATTGAGATGATTGATTATGGAGCTCCTTCAGTTTGTTGATATTATATCATGTTTTAGTTATTGATCAGGACTTGGATGTATCACTTTGATGACATTGTATCTTTGATTAAACAGACTTCATGGATCTGTGATGTTATGGACACTTATGATTTATGGACTTTCCTTGATTCTTGATTGAATGACCCATTTTATGATTGATCAAGATTTCAATTGAATGACCCCCCTTTTCCCTTGGAAAAGTACTACAAACAAAAAGGCATATGCAATTAATCTAACATGATAATGCAATTAACCTTCCATGATAATGCAATGCAATGCAGCTAAGTGTCACTAGCTTTTAGCAAATAAATGCCTTGAGGATAAATTTTCATCATTGAGCATTTTGGGACCGGAAAGTCGATACAATCACCACTGCCCACTGACATGATGATATGAATACCACTTTTTATCGCATTTGGTAACCTCCTTTTTGAACTAGTACAACCCACACTAGTCGAATAAACCAACTATGAGAGTATGAATACCAGTTTCAACGAATTCAATGTTGCATAAACAAGCAAAGGTCAACCTTCCACCCTATATGAAAGTCCTCGATGGTTCTTTGATGACCATGTCATTAGATGAATTCACATAAGTTGTTGGATATCCCTCAAGATAGTCACTCAAAGGCAAGAAAAATATCATGTCTCCATCATTGCCAATCTAGTCGAAACATCATCAATTAGCTAAAAAGATGTGATAAAAATCAATGTAAGTAAAGATCATCAAAAGAAAGCTTCAAGGTTTTGCAATGTTTCATGATTTTCAAAAAGTATTTCCAAGCATTTTGATCTTTTTAAAGTGTTTTGTCAATTTTTAATCCCGAATAATAAAGTCAATGAAGGCTCATGGATCAAGTTGTAGTAATCAAATTCTTGGTTAGTGAACAATGATATCCATCAAAGGTTCACAAAAATATCTCTCTTCTAAAATTTTGATCTCTCTCTGTGATGTGACTAAATGTTGTACTATTGAATCCTTTTGAAGTTAATGCCTTGCTTCATGTGAATTCATGCTTGTTTTCTAAAATCTGCTATTTAAGATCAAATGCCCCAGTTGGATAGAAAAAATGTTGGACTTGGACAAACTTCCAAAATATTACTGAAGCTTGGTTCATGCCAGATGCAGCTCAAAAGCACTTCATGGTGTCCTTTTTACCCACTCTCAAACAAGATCACATTGGTTTGCCCCCAATGTCTTAGCAAGATATAGGACATGAAGGATGGATTTTCAAGCTGATGGATTAGAGATGGAAAGGCTATGATGGAAGAAGTATGTGAATGTGACCCATAGGACTATCTCCTCAAGAGTACCCAAGCTAAGAAAAAATGATATAGCAATGTGAAGCATGTTTTTGGATAAGCCATGAAAGTCAATTGTGCAGGGCTAGATAGTGTATAGGATAACAATCTACTGCCATGAAAAGGAGTGATCCAAAAGAGTGGACATGTCAAGAAGTTTTTGATAACAATTTTTTTTTTTAAAAGTTGTTCTTGATCAAGTCCAAGGGTCAATTTGGGTAAGATGTGGATAAGATAACACAATCATGATAAAGGAGTGATGGAGGCTATGAAGGGATGTTTTGGGATTATGAAAAGACTATCAAAGAATAATGAAGGTGAATTTGGGATAAGCAAGATCATGATAGGGTAACATGGATGCAACAAGTACATAAGTTGATGGAAAGGATAATGGATGTTAAGATACTCAATGCTCATGGATGTGTTCAACCTTGTCAAGATGAAGGTGATAGAGGAAATATGGACAAAAGTGAGGTAAATGATAGGAAGATGGAAGATGGCATGGATGAATCTTGCCCCCAAGTGTGAAATGCAAGAAGGAAGAATTACGCATGACACCTGTTTGTCAGGTTTTCATCATGGTACTTGTCTAAGGTGCCATAAGAAGTGGTTTTCACCCTAGATTTATTTCTTTTTATTTTTGCTACCAAGGTGCCTATTGGTAGGTTTCACCAAGGCACTTTTTCTCTTTTTTCATTTTTTTCTTTTTTTCTTTATTTTTTTCTTTTTTTGTATTTTTCAATATTTTCCCAACATTAGAATCTTTGGACAATGCTCCTTTGAAAGATATGTTGTAATAAACCAAGGGTATGACTAGGATGCTCAAAGATATTGATAAGAGGGATGGAAGTATAGAAAGTATGTATTGGAAAATGAATGTGAGGATAAGAAGAAGGTATGTTGCAGATGGAAATGTTGGCAAGATCAACTTTGACACACACTTTAAAGAGTGGTGGAATGATGGAGGAATGATAGATGACAGAGGTAAGGATCTTTTTGAGGTAGTGGATTTTGGGATGTAAGAAGATGAAGGATGTTTGGAAGGAAATGGAATGGAAGCCTTTGGAAGCTTGAATGTCAATTTTGATTCTTCTTTTGTGTGCAAGTCTTTCAACAATGACTTGGGAATCCACATATTCTTTGATTTTTATTCCTTTTGGAATGCTTTTGAATGCATTTCTTCAATGAGGGATTTAGGAACCCACATTTTATTTTTTTCTTTTTGCTTGATGGACCTTTGCGGCCTTTTGGATATTTCATTTTTCTTTTCATTCACATGTCGATTAGATGGGACATTGTGATTTTTATGCACATATGGATTCTTGGATTTATGACTTTTATGCTACACATCAACATTGCTTCCAAAAGACTTAGGAATTGTGGATGAATAGGAATAATATGGATGGTTCATATGGATCGGTGTTTGGACATTCTTCAAGTATGTGTGTCTTTGTTGATCTTGATACATGGTAGGGTAAGTGAATGGATAGCTAGGGATGATAGGAATGGTTGATGGGGGAATATAGGGACCTAATATGGATGGAAGGGATGAAGACTTTTGTTTTGGGACATAGGCACCCAAAATGGATTTGGAGGATAGTGGAGGTATGTGGTTGTATTTGAATGGAGGGATATAAGGTGTGAAAGGGATATCAATATCTTTGGAAGGAACTACATCGTCAACGTTCTCATCTTTAAGATTAATCTTTATACTAATAGGCTCATGAGTAGCTTTGATAGGAACACATTTGATAGGATCAACTGAAGCTTGAAGGGATTTATTATCTTGCAAGGGATTTGGAAGAATGATGGTTTCTTGAGGTGAACATGGAGGAATATGACAAGGAAATGATGGGATGCTTTGATCTTGACAAGGATCTTCGAATGATGTAGAGATGGTATTTTGCTCTTGATTTTCAATATGCTCATTGGAACTTATGGAAGGGATATCTTGATCTTGCTCGGGAAGTGGAGAAAATATGGAACTTGGAAGGGTACTTTGTTCTTGGAATGGAAGGATATCATCTTGGAAGCCATGAAAGAATGCAAGGAGATCATCACAAGGTTCAAGGGATATGGGACCTTCATCAAATATGGGAGGGGATTGTGTATAATCTTGATCTTGATCTTTATCAATATTTGTTTCTTTTCTTTTTAGATTATCCTCTTGACATGAAGCCACTTCTAAGGACAAGGTAGATGTTTGGATATGTGTGGGAAATGTTTGGAAGAATGGTGTAGGATCCTCTTGAATAGGTATAATAGGCATTGAGGCACATGAAGCTTTGGGTTCTAAGATCTTTGAAGCATGGAAACAATCTGCAACAAGATGTGAGTTAGCTTGGGTTTCTTTTAGAGGTAGCTCTTGAGGGTAGACATAGTTAATGGGAAAAGTGTCATCATTAGGCTCATTCTTTGATGGAGGAATGTTGGATAATTGTGGAGCTTTGGGAGATGAAGAAAAGATGAAAGGAATGCTAGCTATGGGAGGGTCTTTTCTAGATAGAGGTTCGGTAGATGGATGAAGGATGAAAGGTGTACAAGTCATCCAGGGAGAAACCTTGTTAGGAGATGGACAAAGGATGAATGGATTACTCTTGCTATATGGAGGTTTATTATCTTTCTTGAGAGCGGTATTTTTCACTCCATACTCTTTATTATCTTGATCACAAAATAGGTTGATTATGCAATTTCCTTTGATCTGAGATAACTTTGTTTCTTTGAAATGCTTCTTTTTGTGAGGAGGATGAAGATACGGATGGCCCATCATCATAAAGGAATGGCCAAATTGATCTTAATGATGGCTCTTTAGATAAAGTATCTTTTTGTTTTTCCTCATCCTTTCTCAAGGTTGATATGTCAAAATTACGAGGAAGCTTAGCTCCTTCTTGAACTAACTCCATGAAATATGCTTCTTTATCCTTCTCCAAGACTAATTTCATTATTTCCATAAACCTGGGATCTTGAATTGCTTCTAAAACTTCTTCTTCAGACACCTCATCATTTTGATTCCAATGGACATTCTGATATGAGGACAATGAAGATATGGATGGCCTATCATTATAAAGAAAAGGACACATTGATCTTAATGATCGCCTTTTAGATAAAGTATCTTTTTGTTTTTCCTCATCCTTTCTTAAAGTTGACGTGTCATCATTATGAGGAAGTTTAGCTTTTGATTGAGCTAAATAAAGGGAATATGCTTCATTACACCTTTTCAAAGTTAATTCCATTGCTTTGATCAATTCGGTATTTTTGGATGCTTCTAAAATTTGATCGTCGGACATTCCCTCAAATAGGCTCATCATTATGGATCAATCCTTCCTTCTTTAATTTCAATCTAGTTGGGTTGGTTTGGAATGTGTCACAAGTCTTGATCAATTTATAAGATTTAAAAATTTAATTGTATTTTGATCAAGTACTTTGGAACTTCTTATTTGAAAAGTTGAAGACAATCTCAACACACACATCAATAGTTCACCATATCCCTAGATCATTCTAATGTGTATATTCTCAAATGTTTCCGCGGGTTTGATCACAAGAAAGACTTCCAAGCAAGCTACCTAGCACAAATTTGGCTTTTAAATGGCTCTATTAGGTAGTTTTTGCTATTTTTACCATTTTGTAGTGTGGATTCTGTTCAAAATGGATTTCAACCATTCATCCCCCAAGTATGTTAAGGGGCTTCCCACACGCACCAAAGTATGATTTTGCACAATCCGTTAAGACTACTAGAGGAAGTTCGAAAGGGCTAAAATCCTTTTGTCGTGCACCCCATTAAGGATACATGCGTTTCTTTTTATAGTGGGTCGGATTCTCATGGCAAAAGCAAGTGTATCCCACTTTGGGCTGTCCCTCTCACTGGCCCTCGTAAGGAAATCTTAGGAGGTGAGCCCACTAAGTTTTAAACATGTTCATTTGAAAGCATGAAAAGTGGATTCGGTAGAGCAAGTTTGGGAATTTGATTCACTCATAGAGTGAAGAGCATATCCCTATTGCTTTTCCCTTATCCCAAACACTCACAATCAATCTGGTTCTTTTTCAACCCCGTGACAAAGGGGTTCTTATAATTGAAATGTTTGTTCTTTCCTCTTAATGATTAAACTATGTTTTGAACTTTGAAATGCCACAAGCTAAGGGAATGTGCAAGCTTGATGAGAAAAATACCTCAAATGATGCTAGCAAAGGCTAGGCGCATTTTTAAGTAGTAGATTTTCTCATTTTCTCTCCAAATCCTTCCCTTACCTTAGCAAAACGTTCCCTCCACCAACAAGTTAGTCAACACAAATTCATAGAAAGTGAGGGGAAACCAAAATCAAAAAGCTTAAAATGATCAAATTGATTATGCTCTTGATTTATTTTGAACTCAAATATTTGCAGATTAAGTTCTCAAATTGTGTCAAAACCCTGGTACGCCTAGATTGGAGTTCACCCTCTTGGATCATAAAAGTTAAAAAGTCAAACCATTACTAAAAACCCTAGTGAGGCCAAATTTTCATTTTTTTAGGAATATGTGCGTTATTGCAAAACTTTTTGGAACATACACAATTAGCACTTCTAAGGATTAGCACAAATAAATCACTTGATGGTTCAAGCGCGCAAGGTTGCTTTTTCCCTTGTTCATTATTTTCAGACATGCTTGAAATCACTTGCTTATTATTTTACATGCTTGCTTATCTATCTGGTTACTGAAAATGAACAAATCTGTTACAATCCTCAAATCTGGACATTGAAATTTGCAAACAATCTAAAATTGAAAACCCAAAAATTTGCAAAAAAAATTCAAGTGGAATTCCTTTCTGGAGTCAAAAATCGTATGAGTTTTGGTCAAGAGTCATTTCATTACCCCCTGATTGTCGTATGGTAACTGGTATATTGTCGTACGAGTGTTGCTACCAGTCATTTTCAAAAGTCAATTTTCCTGTTGTCAACTCTCATATGAGCTTGTCAATTGTCATTTCATGGTATACCCATTGTCGTACGAGCCTGCAAAAAGTCATTTGAGAAGTTTTGAAAAATTGCCAGAAAGTTGTTAGAATTGCTAGATATCTAGCTTTTCCAGCCTATTTCCAGAATCTGTCAAACAAATCACTGTGTCAGGAAAAAAGTAGCAACTACTGAGAATCTTGTCATTTTCCTAAAGTGGCCTTTGGAATCTGATTTAGCCTTCTATTTAATCAATTTGAGTCTTTATCATCTTGTGTCAAAACCTTGTCATAACTATCAATCTTCAATCAATCATCAAAGCGACTAACTGTTGTGAACTCGTGTCTACTATCTTTTGGGAATCTACCCATACATCCAGGGCACAGTATCCCTCATCTAAGTCAAATCTATGCTTCAATCAATCAAACCTTGACAAGGTTGCGTCATCTGATCATCTTGATTCAATTCCTTCTTCAGTTGTCTTCATCATATTCTTTCGATTCACCCAAGGTTAATGGTGGAAACTAGAGCTTCCTCTCAAAAGAAATATGGGGAAATATCTCATACTTTACCTTTGACTCACATAGGTCCAAATTTTGACCAACTCTTCAATTTTGGTCTTTACGAAGATGACGGTGCTGGCAACCTCCGATTAAAAACTGGTTACATTCCTCCTTCATCAACTCACAGAGGTAATCAACAAACTCCTCCTCAATCTATCCCAGGTAGAACTCCCACCATGTCTCAAGCAGGGACAAACTATGGCTCTCAAAGAGCTTAATCTCAACATGGTGCAGATTAGGAACCCACACCTGAAGAAATTGCTCAATATCAAAATGATGATAATTTCAAAAGAATGATGAAGCATTTCTTGAAAGAGGATAGAGAAGCCTACTTTTTACAATTAGCTCATCAAGGAGCTAAAATTCCTCCCAACTTTAATGTTGAAGATATCATTACACATGAGGTAGAAACTCCACTCACAGCTATGATGAAATAGATACATGCCATGCAAGTCAAACTTAATAACCTTGAGAAATAAAAGGAACCCAAGGAGCTCTCCATGGAGGCCATATGTCCTTTTCCATTTGACAAAGACTTATACATGCCACCATTCCCAAAAAGAGTGGAGATGCCAAAATATGATAAGTATGATGGACACTTTGATCCTCAAGATCATGTCAGAGAATTCTGTACACAATCTATGGAGTTCATGCATGAACCAACCTATCTGATGCATCTCTTCCCTCAATCTCTAGGGGGAGCAGCCATTCATTGGTTCTCTAGATTGCCTTCTACTATCAAAAATTTTGAGGAGTTGATCAAATTGTTCTATCAGCAATACTCCTACAATATTCAACATCCGGTCACCATGATTGATATCTGTAATCTCAAGCAATATCTAGGGGAACCATTCTTGACATTTCTCAAAAGATGGAGGAAGAAATTCTCTCTATATGCTAGGCCTATTCCAGAAACTGAAAAATTAGAAATCTTCATCAATAATCTTGTCCCAGAGATCAACTATCCTTTACAAATGCAAGATCATACATCTTTTGATAAGATGGTAGACAATGCTATCAAAATTGAAAAAGTACTTGTAAAAAAAAGAGAAGTCACACTTCAAAAAGACAAGTACGAATCAGGATCCAGTTCTAAAGACAAGAATAACAACTGGAACAAGAATAAAGGCATTGTCATAGATGGTGTTTTTGATACTATTTGTGCCCCATCAAAGGCACCAGCTTTCAATCTAACTATTGGTACCCAAGCCATAAAAGGTTCAGAACAAAAGGTGCCTGAATCATCTCAAAAGAAGCCAGAGTATAAAAAGTGGTCCGCTGATAATAAACAAACGTTCATTCCTCTTGGAGAATATTTACAATCAACTATGAGAACTCTGCGAGCCAATAACATCATCTCTTTGCCTGAGATCCGACCACCTGATTCTGAGCCTAAACTAAAATGGTGGAGAGAGAATGAATTCTATGATTTCCATCAGGGTAAAGGTCACAAAACTAATAACTGCTTACGCTTGAAACATACCATTCAAGAGTTGATCGATAAGGGAGACATCACCATTGACAATCATAAGAGCAATAATGATCATATGACATTCACAGAACCATTTCTGAAACATGGTCAAGAGGTTTCATCTTCTCAGCCTAATATGGGGGCAAAGGTCAATTATGCTTACCCTGAAAATAATGTTGTTATCAATATGGTTGAACCTGGTCTCTCTGAGCATTACAATGTCATCACAATTGTGCGAAGAGATGGAGATCATACCTCAGCTAAAATAGTTACTCGATCACAACCTCAGGCACATCTGAACAGGCAAATACTAGATTCATCAAACATCCCTAAGATGCCCTTCAATCTTTCTTCCACTTCCAAACAGAAGGCTACTTCTAAATCTTCCAATCCTAAAGATACGAGGCCAAAATCTTATAGCATTTTTCAACAACTCCAACACACTAATGCAAAAATCTCCATGTTTGAGTTGCTTTGAATATCTCCAGCTCATAGAGCCATTCTAGACAAAGCTTTGCTCGGATCCAATGTTCCTGATGACCTTGATTTAGACAGGTTCCAGACTATGGTTGGACATCTTACATCTCTATAGTATATATCCTTTTTAGAGGAAGATGACAACTCCTTGAGTCACCCACATAACCAGCCCTTACATATAGAAATCTTGATCCAGAACCGTAGAGTCAAATGTGTGTTGATAGATGGAGGTGCTGGCCTAAACATTTGTTCTTACAGCTTGATCACACAATTGGGATTTTCAGAATTGGCTATTGATCCTAGAAAGAAAATAAATATCAAAGCCTATGATGAACAAGAAAGATCTTCTAAAGGCACCATTGTCTTACCTATTAGAGCAAGTCCAGTTATCAGAGATACTATATGTCAAGTTCTTGATCTACCTTTGGCTTACAACATCCTTCTAGGGAGACCATGGATACATGAGATGAAGGCTATTCCTTCTACATTCCACCAATACTTGAAATTTCCTTATGAAGGAGTAGAGGTCACTATTTCAGCAGACATATCCACCACTTGCAATACATTGAAGGAAAGTGCAGATAAGCTTGTGCCTAATAATAGAGAATCTTCCATTGAGCCAACTAAAGAAGCATCCACATCTAAAATGGAAGACATTGCACAAGAGGTTAATATCAAAGAAAATAGTATGGGAGAATATACTATGGAGCCAGTCTTATCTTTGACATCTCTCCCTATCTCACCTAAGTCTTATGGGCAATCTTTGAAACAATCCAAACTAGATTCTAAAGAACCTCTTGAGGCATATAAAAAGAATTTTGTAGTAGAATAAGTCTCCAAGAAAGAATTTGAAGAGGATGAAGCTGTGCTTGCATGGCTATACAAAGATGAATTTGAATCCCATGATATTCAAACTAGTAGCTCAGTGGTACCAAAAGATCCTTCTAAGTCATATGGCCCAGGAGATAAATTAATAGCTAAGATGGGATATTTAGGTAGAGGACCACTAGGAGTTAGAGGAAAAGGTCTTGAGGCACCTCTCCCACATACTAGTAGAGAAAATAAAGACAAGGTTGGCTTAAGATTTAAAAAGAAACCCTTTCACCTCAAAGGTAATTGTTCTCATGTCATAGAACAGATCGCACCAGGAGAACCTCTTCATAAGAAAGAAGAAACAAAACCATCAGATAGTGACTCAGACAGCTCAGAACTCATCCCCTATGAAAAGTTACCTAAAGAGATCAAAGACCTTCTTGATGATAAAGATGATCCAATCAAAAGAATTAATGTAGTAGAAACACAAGAACCTACTATCAATCAAGAGATAGTTGCAACACAAGAACTAGCTAATCTCGAAAAAAATCAAGAAGAGGAAGGTGGTAGTCATTCTGAGATAGATTCTCATGAGTATGAATTCAAATTAGAATATGAGGGTAACCCTTCTTGGGGTATTCATCCTGACTTTACTTGTGTTCTTAGATTTCCTAGAGGCATAGATGAAGAATCTAATGACTATGAATGGGGAGCCATTCCAGAACTAGATGAGCTTATTACAGAGAAACATGTTGATGTTATTCACCAATATGCACCTAAACCCAACATAAGTCTAGAGAGAAATGATGAACCTATCGAGTCTGATCCACCTATGGCTAAATTGGACTCCCACAATGACATTGAGCCTATTCACAAATTAAATGTCTTAAGTTGTAATATCACCTTTGAACTCTAGCATCGGGTTAGGACCAATGATGATAGATCCATATCCGTAAACACTATCTCCCAATCTTTCCCCACTTTGAGTATCCAATATCCAGACCTTATTGATCAAACCTCCACAAATCTGAGCCATGGTATTTATACCTTCCCGAATGACTATACACTTTCTTGTTATCTCAATGCAGTTGAGCCTATGAGTACTTCCATTAGTGAACCAAGCGTTAGCATGACAGAGTTAGACTTCAAGTATCTTAGTCAGAAAAATAAGAATAAAAATAAAAAGAAAAGGAGTTCTGACGGTGAAAACCACTTTGTGGCAGTCTCAGAACCTACAAAAGTAAAAATAAAAGATGTATCCAAAGGTGAAAACCTCTCTAAGGTGCCTAAGGATGAGATATTTGATGTCCTTCTGAGTCATTTACAGGACAAATCTCTAGTTCTAATTGAGCCCACTCAATCCGTCAACTTGGGAACAACAGAGGAACCATAGTTGATCCATGTAGCACAATCTTTATCAGAAGAAGAGAAGCAAAAATTTACAACATTTCTAACAGATAAGAAGATCAACTTTGTATGGAAATATTCAGATATGCCAAGGTTGGATCCTAATCTTATAATGCATCATTTATCTATAGCTCCAAATGTCAAACCTGTCAAGCAAAAATTGAGAAAGATGCATCCTCATGTTGCACTCTTGGTAAAAGCTAAATTAGAGAAGCTCCTGAAAGCCGAATTCATCTGAGTTATTGATTATGTAGAGCGGATCTCTAAAATTGTACCTATTTCAAAACTGGATAAATCAATCAGAGTGTGCACAGACTTTAGAGATGTGAATAGAGCATGCCCTAAGGATGATTTTCCACTACCTAACATTGATATGATAGTGGACATGCCTACGGGCTTTGAGATGTATTCTCTAATGGATGGCTTTTCTGGATATAATCAAATAAAAATTGCTCCAGAGGATCAAGAGAAAACTACTTTCACATGTGCATGGGGTACCTTCTGTTGGATTGTTATGCCATTTGGGATTAAAAATGCTGGTGCTACATATCAAAGAGCCATGACATCTATTTTTCATGACATGATGCATAGGACTATGGAGGATTATGTTGATGATACTTTAGCAAAATCTATGCTTAGAGTTGAATATCTAAATGACTTGAGAAAGATACTAGACAGAATGGAAAAATTTAGCCTTAGACTAAATCCCAAGAAGTGTGCTTTTGGTGTCACTTCTGGAAAGCTCTTAGGACACATAGTCTCAAAGAAGGGCATTGAAGTTGATCCAGCTAAACTAAAGGCTATCATGGAAATGCAACCTCCAAAGAATATTAGTCAAATGAGGACATTGCAAGGAAGAGTTCAATCTATCAGAAGATTCATATCACAGCTAGTAGATATATCACAACCTTTTACAAAAATATTACATAAAGGTGTGACCTTTACATGGAATGAAGAATGTGAGAAAAAATTTAACCATATCAAGAAGTATCTATCAAATCTGCCTATCTTGATGCCTCCTATTCATGGGAAGCCTTTGATCTTATATGTCTCCACTGTAGATACTTCACTGGGGGCATTGCTAGCACAACATGATGAGAACAAAAAGGAAAGAGCTATATACTATATCAGTAGAACATTGGTTGCATATGAGAAGAACTATTCAATGATTGAGAAAGCTTGTCTAGCTATGATCTTTGCATCACAAAAACTGAGACACTACATGTTAGCTCATACCACATAATTGGTAGCTAAAATTGATCCACTCAAGTACCTATTAAGCAAAGATGCCCTCATGGGTAGATTAGCCAAATGGGTCATGCTCTTAAGTGAATTTGACATTGTATATGTGGAAAGAAAAGCTATCAAAGGATAGGTTATTGCTGATCAATTAGCAGATGCACCTATGATTGATGATACACCAATGCAAATGGAATTCTAGATTCCTCTATCATGACTCCCTCTTCTATAGAATGGCAGTTAATATTTGATGGCTCCTATACACAGAATGGATCTGGAGTAGGCATCTTGTTCATAACTCCTCAAGGATACTCAATCCCAAAAGCATTCAGATTAAAGTTCCCTTGCACAAACAATATTGCAGAATATGAAGCCCTTTTGAATGGCATGAAAATAGAAATTGAATGGAGAGTGACAAAGCTACACATTCATGGAGACTCTCAACTTGTTATCCATCAAGTCAATGATGTGTACCAAACTAAAGATGAAAATCTCATTCCTTACAAGAGAATGGTAGATGATTTAAAAAAGTATTTCATATCTATCACATTTGATCAAATTCCTAGAATGGAGAATAAGGCTGCCGATGCAATGGCAACACCATCTACTTTATTACAGTAGCCTGAACATGAGCTATGCTATGAGTTCCTGGTGGAAGCACTATCTTATCTTGCATATGATTCCCCTGAAATCTACATGATCTGCACTATTGTTGGTCATGATTCATCCAAATACAAAAACCTATTTTCCTATCTCCAACACCAAATCATTCCCGATACCTTCAACTGCCATGAAAAGAGATACCTTATCCGTAATGCCTCCCGATATGTCATCATTGGTCACGATCTGTACAAACGAGGTCTAGATGGTACGCTACTTAGATTTTTAGAATGGGAAGAGTATCAACGTGCATTAGAAGAAGTCCATGATAGTATTTGTGGGTCACACTCGAATGGTTTAACACTAGCTCAAAAACTTATTAGGGTTGGGTACTATTGACCTAAAATGGAGAAAGAGTCTATCAAGTTTGCTAAGAATTGTCAAAAGTGTCAAGTGCATGGAAACTTAATTCATGCTAGAGGGAGAGATCTAATTCCCTTCACTACACAATGGCCTTTTCACCAATGGGCATTTGATCTTATAGGAGCTATACATCCTCATTCTTCTAATGGACATACCCATATAATCACTGCTACAGATTATTTTACAAAATGGGTAGAAGCAGTCCCTTTGACATAAGCAACTGGAAAGAAAATATCTATGTTCATATTGAACTATATCATATGCAGATATGGGATACCTCATTCCATAATCACAGATAATGGTGGACAATTCAAGAACAAAGATTTAGATGATCTATGTTCCAAATCCAAGATGACACAACATTGGTCTTCTATCTACTATCCCTAAGGGAATGGACAAGCAGAGGCTTCTAATAAGAATCTACTAAAAATCTTGCATCATATAGTTAATAAAATAGGAAGCGACTGGCATCTCATGATCAATCCAGGTCTCTGGGCCTATAGAACAAGTATCAAAACACCTACTGGGGCTACACCTTTTTCTTTAGTTTATGGGTCTGAAGTGGTACTACCTATTGAGGTTGAAATGCCATCACTAAGAATCAGAATGCATGGTCTAGTAACTCATGATGACTACATAGTGTCTAGGTTGCAAGAACTTGAACTACTAGATGAGCACAGAAAAGTAGCGTATGATCATCTCAAAGTATATCAGAAGAGAATGTCTAGAAGCTACAACAAGAAAGTTAGACATAGAGAATTTTAGGTTGGTGATCTAGTCTTGAGAGAAAATCCTAAAAATCAATCACATCGAGAACGCAAGGGGAAGTTTGAACCTAACTAGCTGGGTCCCTTTGTAATCACTGCTACTTTTAGCTCTGGTGCCTATCAACTCTCAATGACTGAAGGAGAACAACTTCAAGAACCAATCAACATTCTCCATCTGAAGAAATTCTACGCCTAAGGCATTCAGTCTATGGTAAAATGTCTTGAAAAAAGCTTAAAAATATGAAAAAGTCTTGAAAAAATGAATATCTTGGTGAAAACCTAGCAATAGGTGCCTTGATGATTCACAAAAAAATTAAAAAAAATATAAAAAAATAATGAAAAAATGAAAAATACAAAAAAATTTAGAAAAGAAAAAATGCCTTGGTGAAAACCTGGAAACAGGCGCCTTGGTAGCAAAAATAGAAAATTCGGCAAACAGGTGCCACTTGTTTCAAAATGCTCCATCTATTAGTGCCATCTTGGTATTTCCCAACTTTTAGTCTTGCTTTAGTTTGTACATATCTCCCGGTTTGTTTCTGCATTTCCAGTTTTCAATAAGTCAGTTTGTACACCAATCAGCTCAAGCGTCTGTATCCTATCAATGTTCAAACTTGGGGGCAATCAATGTCATATCCTATGGCCTCCAATGTATCTTAGATGTATCATATCCAGTCAGAGTCCTTTGAAGCTTCATCCAAGTCAGCCTGTCTGTCTTGTCTCCAGAAAGGATTTTGCATCTACAACAACACAATCAAACATCAAACACAAATTGAAAACAATCTATGGTTTTTACATGCTTTTATCTCCTTGTATGCTTATTGATTCACACTGAGATTTTTTTGCATATTATGGCCTTTTGAGCTCTTCAATGATGTCCTTTATAGGATTTAGAGAGTGATTATTGGGGGCATAATCTTTTCTTTGTCTTCTATTTGTATGTGAAAATCTAACAAATTTTTAAATTCCGGATTGAAATGGTGTCCGACTATAAGAGCCTCTATCTCGAATTGGATGACCATGCGTACCTCGACCATTGATATCCAAAAAATTCAAGGAAGTTTGATCTAACTATTATCTTTTGAGTGAGTTCTTTCTCTTACTGTGAAACACGATCTTACCTAAGGATGTGAATGATAAAGGGTCACTACAGGTAATTCACATTGGATTTAGAATGATCTTTTGATTATTTGATGTGTTTGAACTGCAAGGCGTATTTAGGTCATCACACCATTTATGTTTTGATGCTTATACAAATTGCTACATCAAAATGGACATGATATTCCGATCATCCTGGTGTTTGTGCCTTGGTGCTTATATCTAATCTGACATTCTGAAAACAAAATCAATATTCATATATCCATGGTTTCATAATCAATGGGTGTTGTATTGATTCCTACGAATACAAATCAATATTCATATGTCTATGGTTTCATAACTAGTAAGCATTGTATTGATTTATCTGGTTACCTAAAAATTCAATGATGAGAATGACCAACACATGATCAGTGACTAGGTCCTAGGTCTTAGGTTGCATTTCATTCTACATGTTTCTTTGCATTTTGTATGTTGCATGATCTCACAATGACTCAACGAACTTCAAAGCTTAAACAATTCTTCAAATATCTCTTCAAATCTAACAAAGAGCTGAAACCTAACTTGAAGGTCTCTTCAATCGAATCGCAAGTAGTTACTATCTTGGGTTAAACATCCTTTTTGACATACGACTGAGTACTTGTCTTCGTCAATACCTGCAAAACATATCCTGTGAATCATTGCATTTACATATCATAATCATTTGTTGCATCACAATTCATCCATGTGCATAAGCATAACATCCATACATAATCAAATACATTTGCATGACATCCATACATATGACAGAAATCATTGCATTCCATAGCATAAGCATAACATGATATCATCATAAATCAAAACATGACAAGTACATATGAAGTCACAACCAAAATATTAATCTCATATATATCAAAAATCTCAAACTAGTCAGGGGTGCACTACTGGCATAGTATACAAAAGAATAAGCTATCAGAATTAGTATGGTATATCAATGATCACAAAGAGTACAGTATATAAGAATCAACTGATCAAAAATATCAGAACATATCACAGATCAATTAGCTATCAGCATGATCCTCTGCATCTAGTGGAGGTGGAGGTGGTGCATCAAGCACTAGCTCTGCTCTCGGGGCCCTAGCTCCTTCTGATGCCATCATGAACTGTGAATAGGTAGGGACACTCTGCATTGAAGGAACTGCAGTATAATAAGCTGAAACATAATATGTAGATCTCAAGGTCTGATGAATCACCTCTTCCTGTAACCGATGTACCTCTCTAGTGAGTGTAGTGCGCTGTCTATCAACCTCTATGAATCTCTCCTCCCACCTAGCACTACATATCTTCAGGTCCCTAACCTGAACTCTGAGATGTCTAATGGTCTCATGTGGGGTAGGAGGAACAACTGGATTAGCATCTAGCATATCAGTATCAGGGGCAACCTGCTCTATAGTCTTTGCTCTCTGTGCCTTACAGCGTCTGACTTCAGCACCTAAATCAAATCCAATATCACCCTGTAAAGGATCAGTATCTCCACCTACCACCTGCTCAGCTGCAAGTACCTCATCTGCTGAACCAACTCCAACCAATGTGTCACCCTCCCCCCTAGACAATCTATGTGAACCAGGAGATCTTCTTGCTATGGAACTAGTGGGATGAGGGGCCCTCATCTATCTTGATGGTCTCTATGGTGGAGCCATCGCTATGGGTCTCGGAGGAGTGGGGTGTACCATAGGAGCCTATGTAGGTCTAGGACCTTGTCCCATCAAAGCACCAATAACATCCATCACCTCCTACATGGAGGGTATCAGCTCAGTAGGATTAGAAAATCTGTGAATGGGGTGATCAACGAGCCATGAGATGAATCCATCAGTAACACCAGCATCTAGTACATCTGGTCTATACTCCTAGTCCCTGCCGACAATAGCACTGTACTCCTGTGAACACAAAGCATATGAAAGCATTTGGGTCCATCCAAGTCCAATCTCATGCCCTATCCATGCATATGTGGCGTAATCCTCTGGGGCATCCTGAATACGTCCATACTGCCACTAGACCCTGGTAATCAAAAACCTCTCTATGGTGGAGGAGGACCTCCCAATCAGTACACGGCTCTGGAAGAAATAGCTAAACTGCTCTCGAGCAGTAGGCCAAGGCTCAATGGCTACATACGGTCTCTAGTGAACAAATGTCATATCATCAAGGCATTGCCTCCAATACTCTACATGGCCCATCCATCCCTGTATAACATATCTAGTGTATCTATATATGACAGACTCCTGAGGCTGCCTCTAAGAAGTACAAACAGGTCTCAACACAGGGATGTGCTCCCATGCCCATATCTGTAGAACAAGAGCTCATGTGGCAAAAGATTTGCTCTCCTAATACACCACCTTGTGCATCTCAGAGAACATATGACCCCATGCTAACTCAACAGGAGTGGCCATCAACCGTGCTACCATAGGGGCCCAACCCATCAGAAGACCATTCTGCTGATGGTCGGACATAATGATGCCACCAATCATCCCGACAATGATGCACTCCAGCCGGTGTGTCTGTCCATATCTCTGAACTAGGGTCTCCCGAGAAATGGAGGTTGTCATTTGAGTATCATCTCTGAAGAGACGTCTAAAAGATAAAACACCTGAGTTCCCCAAACTCACATACTATGGTCTCCTAGCAGCATGAAACAGGATCCGCAGTATCCAGTACACATCCTCAGGAGTAATAGTAAGCTCCCCCGTTGGTAAATGGAAAGTCTGGGTCTCTGAGTGAAACCTCTCAATCAATGCAGTCAAAATCCCATGATTTACCCTAATCTCAGGTAAATGTATCAAGTGCTCGAAACCACAAGTAGCAAGGTGAACTCTCATAGGGTCTGGCAAGGAAACACATAATCTCTGAGTAGCAGGATGAGAGATCCGAACATGTACATCTGGATATACGACCTACACAGCACAGATATAGGGAAACCTATAAGTAATTGGGTCACAAAATAGGTTGCAAGGATAGAAATGGGGTAGTTTAGTATTTTAGAAAGTAGGTTAACAGGTCAGGAATCAGGCTAAGAAATCAGAAAATTAAAAAATTGGACCTAATACTGAGTTTTGTGCTCGTTGTTTTCCATATGACAACTCAGACTGGCATGAAAAGTTGTACAACTTTCCGCACCATACCAAATGACAAACCATAGTAGCATGACAAAGCATTACTCCTCGTACAAGTTATGAGGGACCTAACGAAATGTTGTACAACTCATGGGTCCCTCTGATACGAGTCATGGGGGCTTATCAGATGACAGTCTAGCTACTCTTGAAAAGTCGTACGAGTTTTCGTGCATGCAAAATTCAAAAAATGAAAAAGACATGAAAATTTCTAAAATCCTATAAAACATGGAAAAATTGACATTTTAGCAAAAGCACAGAGGTCCACCTACCAGATGTCCATACTGTCGGGGTCTCTGGTGTCTCCGACTGCACTCAAATCGGTGCAAACTCACAGGTACCTTCAGTTCTACTGCTCTATCTGCCATTTTTCTCAGAGGGCTCCACAAAGAAATCTAAAGTCCAAAGGTTGAAATGAATTGAAAATGACCCTTCCAGCCTTTATATAGCTTTTGACCTAATTTTCAAAAGTGCTCTGTTTTTCATGAAAATTGCACCCCTGGCTAATTTCAATGTTCTAAATCTATTTTCAGGATCAAAATTCAAATATGAGATTATTTACTATGTCAAAATCGCAATTTAAAATTTTTGGACCCAGGACGGTCTACTACTTACATCATCGACCTTCAATCATCACAAAAATCTAGTATTCAACTTAACTGATTATCTTACATCAAACTATCAAAATTTCAACTTGGTCAACTATGGTCAACTCATGGTTTAACCTAGTCAAACTTGGTCTTCTATCTATGTGATTGAATGTAACCTCTAAATCAGGCACAACACAACATGGTCATTATTCACTTGATAGAATTTGGGAGAGAGTATGAAGAACTCAATCCAAATTCCATGGTGAGGCGACCTGTTACCTCCTATGTGAATGGGGTGTTTGAATACTCTCAGAACGAGAGCCAACAGCCGGGAGACCAATTCAACAATGGAGAATTTCCAAGAAGCAATAAAGATGAGCAAGAATGCAATTAAGCTAAGATGAAGTGCAATTTAATATAAGAGCTTGAAAATAAAGATGAGATTAATACTAAGAACATTTAAGAAAATTAATCTAGTATGAAATGCAATTATACTAAAAAAAGGAGATATTAATCTAAATAATGCAATAAAAGAGCTTTGAAAATAATGAGATATGAGACTAAAAAATGCTATAGTAAGGATGCTATCAAAAATTGCTCTCTTGAATGAGAAAAAGAGGTTCATTAAATAGAGAAGCCTGGAGAGGAATGAAGAGTTTCTTGATTTGAAACTCCCGACTCTTCATTCCCCTTTGAGACAAAAAGGTATGAATTATTTAATTAAAAGAATGAAATTTTCCACATGTGGGGAGTGACCTTTCGAGTAATTTGAATTATTAAATTCAAATAAAGAGGTGTCCATTCAATTAACTAAATATTTATTAATTCCTTTTTAAGGGTAATTAGCCAAAGGGGTAGATTTTAATTTAATTCAAAGTGCTTAGGACTTTAGAACTAAATTAATTTATCATAGGGGTAATTTAGCCAATTAATTTAAAGACTTTAGGAATTAATTTAATATTTGATTATTGCAAATTGGGGTTTTTGCAATTGACATCAAGTCAAGTAAAGTCAAGCAGGAGAGAGAAAATTGCCTAGTGGACTAGGACTTTGGTGATGTAAAATCAAGATAATGCACCAAAATTGATGAAATTAAATAGGTGCCAATTTTGGGGTATTACATTTGCCCCTCTTTGAATTGATGTGCGAATAGCACGTTGATTCAAAGAATAGTCTGAAGTGACAGATGAAAGTAGATCAAAGCATGAATTTTCCAAAGTCTAAGTTAGATTGCGAAGACAACTGTTCTTGAGAGAGACGAGAATCGGGATTAGATTGCCCCAATGCCCCAGAGTGAGATTTAGATGCAGATTAGGACTGTCTCCAGAATCAGGGTTAGATTGCCCCAACATGAAGCTCAGCCCTCCGAGACCTAGGTTAGATTGCCCAGATTATGATCTAAAAGAGATTTCGAGAGTCATCTCCAGAATAAAGATTGACTCCCAAGAATCAGGGTTAGATTGCCCCAATACCCAATAGATTTCAAGAACCATCTCCAGAATGAAGAATGATCCTCAAGGATCTAAGTTAGATTGCTTAGATACCTAAGAGATAGATTTCCAGATGACAAGATGAGAGGCGTGAAGATGCCCCTAGCAATGAGAACTGATGATTCAAATCAGATTGATTCAAGAATAGATTCGACAAGATTCAATGATGCAATCATCCTGCCCCCTCAGGAGTGAAATCGAAAGATGACACGTCAGAGGATGATTGACAGCAAGAGGTTACAGATAAAGATAAGATCAAAGATCCAGAAGAATAAAGTAGATCAGAAGCATTTTGAAGTGATCCAAAGGTCCTACTGACCAAATTTGACTAGGTTGACCATGGTTGACTAAATTTGACTTGATGAAAAGAAGAAAAGATTTCAAGAACATGATGTAAAGATGAGGATCTGGCTAGAAAATGACACCAGAAGGCTGACTGCACAAGCATCCGATCCAGGAGTCTAATATTTAAAATGCGATTTTGAGCCACTTAGAGATGTCAGATTTTGATTTCGATCCCGAAAAAGGATGCAGCCAAGATGAGACTGGGACAAAAGATGAGAACCTTTGATGAGCAGATCCAGAAGAAAGCAATCAAGAGAGCAACAAGAAAGCACTCCAAATGCAAGCCTAGAATGAAAGATGCAAGTCTAAATGCAGGCCTAGGATGAACAAATGCAATCCTCCGGACTCGGTTGTTGGACTCATCGTATTTATCATCATTGAGTTCGTTTAGGCACGGGACAATCACAAGATGTCATACAATTCTCCCCAACATGAGAATATGAATATGACATAAGTCTTAAATTTGTCGAAATGAGGTGTAAGCATTAAGGCACAAGAAGCCAGAATGACCTGAACACCTATTCCTTTTAATTTAGCAAGTTAACATAAGCATCAAAGCACATTTTCTAGAATGACCTAAATATCTCTTGCAAACAAACACACC
This sequence comes from Chamaecyparis obtusa, assembly GCA_027943335.1. Lineage (NCBI taxonomy): Eukaryota > Viridiplantae > Streptophyta > Pinopsida > Cupressales > Cupressaceae > Chamaecyparis > Chamaecyparis obtusa. The sequence goes on from BSBK01001561.1 coordinate 1,401,972, forward strand.
AAACACGCGAGAGATCTTTCTTTTTCCAAAGAGTGCTCGCAGTGACCCCTACGTTCACTTAGCAAGACGAGCATTAGCAATTCCAAATGTAGCAAAAGAAGTCACTCAAAAACAAACAAGGAGAAGAACCAACCTCACCAAGGCATCCATATAAAAGGAGTCGAGGTACGCATGGCCATCCAATACGAGATGAAGGATCTTACAGACGGACACCCCTCTTATGTAGATTTCTTGGATCATTGGAACTAAACCAGCAAGCAGAAAACAAAGAAAAGATCATGCCCCCAGTCTTTGCATTTCTCAGTCAAGAAAGACATCTTAGATTCACTCGAGGGGAAATGATAAAGCAAACAAACAAGAAAGAGAAAAGCTTAGTACACTGCACAGGAACACACAAAGAGTTTTAGTTTCAGTTTACATTTGTGTTCAAGCGGATTGAAGTCGAATCGGAAGCAAACAACATTCGAAGTCTCAATGGGATAGCGACAGCAGGTAGACAAAGTGGAAAACCATTGGTGACCATCATGAGAGAAAGTCTCAAGAAGATATCGAAGCGCGAACCAAGTATCAGCAGACAAACGTAGTGAGAACCACTGGTGACCAATACAAGGAAGATTCTCAAAAGAGAGAATGAAACATGAATGAAACATCAGTAGGCAGACACAATGAGGACCACTGGCGACTGATGTAAGAAGGAGATCCCAAAAAGAGAGGTCAAACAGGAGCTAGGTATCAGCAGGCAGGCACAGTGAGAACCACTAGCGACTGATACACGAGAGATCCTCGAGGAGAAATCTCAAAAGTAGCTAGGCATCAGCAGGCAAACATACCGTGAAACACTGGTGATTGATGCACAAATGAATCTTCTGAAAGTGATAGGACAATGCCCCCTAGACCAGGGAGATGCCCCCAAGTATGACCAGTTCCAATCCATGAAGAGTTGAGGAAAACTCAAAGACAAGCGCATGAGCTAGCAAACCAAAGCAGGAAACAAACTAAAGCAGGAAGGTGAGAAAACAAACTAAAGCAGGAAAGGAAGGAAACTAAAGTAGGAAAGCGGGAAAACAAACTAAAGCAGGAAAGGAAGGAAACTAAAGTAGGAAACTAAGAGCCAAGCGATGCTAAGATGAGATGCAGCTTCAGGAAACAAGAGGCATTTGTTTACCAGGTTTTCACCATCTTGGAAAAGATTCTATTTTTGCTACCATGACGCCTGTTTACCAGGTTTTCATCAATGGCACATTTTTCTCTTTTTCAATTTTTTTGTATTTTTGTATTTTTGATCTTTTGATTTTTTTTTGTATTTTTCACATTTTCTATTTTTTTTGTATTTTTGAAATTTTCTATTTTTTTGGTATTATCAAGGCGCCTGTTTACCAGGTTTTCACTAGGATAATAGATACATCAAAGCGCCTGTTTGCCAGGTTTTCACTAAGATCATTTTTTTAGGACATTTTGCAATTTTTAGGATTTTTTGCAATATATCAATTTTTAGGATTTTTTCAGGATCAATAAGTATGTACATGAGCATACAAGCAATGTCTTAGCTGTAGAACTTCTTCAGATGAAGATCGTTGATGGGCTCTTTGAGTTTCTCTCCTTCAGTGGTGATCTCTAGAAACACAGTCATTTGTAGTAGTAGCCAGCTGAGAAGTTGCAGAATCAGAACCAGATGTTTTAGCAGTAACAGGAGAGCCAACCAGTAGTGTCCAACAGTCAAGAGATCCATAGTCAAGGAAAGATCACTTGAGTCAGACCCACAAATATCCTCACGGACACACCTTAACTCTTTGTCAGATTTCCCACGCTCTAAACACTTAGGAAGAGTACATTCTAGATTTTTCTTAGTCATGCCATTAGCAATAAGGAGATATTCATACACACTTTGGGAAAAGGCAAGATGGAGTGAAGAGGGTAAAGTATGAGAGGCAAGGGTGATGGAATGGAGGGAAGCATGAGAATTTTGGAAGCTCGAATGACAACTTTAATTTTTCCTTTCTTTGGAATCCACATAGCTTTTGAATTTTTTCTTCTTTACTTTGAGGTGCTTTTGATGACAATGCCTGTAGAATGGATTTTGAGATCCATTTTTTATTTTATTTTCTGGCTTTTGATTGTCTTCTTCTTTTTTAGGATCTTTGCGGTCTTTTCAACACCTCTATTGCTTTTTTCTTTCTTTGGAGTCACATGTCGATTAGATGGGACATGGTGACCTTGAGATATAAGTGGATTCTTATTATTTTTGCTTTTATGTTGTACATCCAAGTTACTTCCAAAAGACTCAAGAATTGTGGATGAAAAAGGCTTATATGACTGGTTTAGGTGGAGAGATGGAGATGGAAGTGGACGAGCCACTTTTCTGGGAGATGAAGGGGGAAGAAAAGTCAATGGGATGGGCTCAAGTGCAAATATATCAGTATCATTCTAATCATTCATGGATGCATCAAATAGACCAAGAAAGTAATCTTCCATAGAGCATTGTTGATTGTGAGTCATCTTAGAAGACTCAGATAAGTTTGGAGGAATATTATGTGAGCCTAACCAAGATGGTCTATTCAAAGAGTCAGGTCCCCTTTCAGGTGGTAAGAGTGCACGAATAGGAACCATTTCAATTCTGGATCTACCAATATTCCATGAAGCTGTAACAGAATGGGGTCTTACATACCCATGATTTGCTGGAGCAGTAGGAGTATAGCTTGGAGTAGATGGCCTAGGAGCCATAGGAATGATCTCCATGGGAGGGTGGAAAGGATCATCATCAATAGCTTGATCTGGAGGATCATAACTTTCTCCTCTTTCTGGGTTGTTAAGACTAGCATATAAGTGCATAGCATCAACTGGTATTTCTGTAGTAGCATCTGATATGGAGTCCCATTCAGCTAGAGACATAGTCAGAGGCATATTTTCTTCATTGTTGTCATCTAACATAGGAAGTGTTTCTTTAGCAGTAGGACCTTGTTCAATAGTAGAAGTAGTAGAGTAATCTGGAATAGGCATACCTTGAGGCATACCCAAGAGAAGAGAAGCATCCAGTAGTTGCTCCCAATCAGTATGTGTGCCATTGGAGTTGGCAGCAGTAGGAGTCTGTTCAATAGTAGAAGTGGTGGAACAATCTAGAATAGGCATACCTTGAGGCATACCCAAGATAAGGGAAGCATCCAATAGTTGCTCCCAATTAGTATGTGTGCCATTAGAGGCAGTGACATATTCAGTAGTAGCTGTAGTAGTAGAAATCTACTCAGTAGAGTGTATAAAATCCTCCTCGTGAGGACCAAGATCATGTTCTTGAAGCACTTGAGAAGGTAGATAAGACTCTTTTTGGTAGTCTAAATCAGAATTTTGATCATTCAAAGGTCTTTCATATGTCATAGGCTGAATCTGTGTTTCTTCATGTGAGTGCAAGCTGCAGCTAGGTTGGTCAAGCTCATAGCTCTGATAGCTAATGGTGTTGCACAAATTTTGAGATAAATTTTAATACCTAAAAGCATTTAGGGAAGTATTTTAATACATTTTATTTTTCCTAAAATTTAATATTTTTCTCATTATTTTAATATTATTATTTTCTATATCATTTAAAATACACATGGTAAAAATTTCATTTTATTATCTTTAATAGTTTAGAAGTTATTTAATTTATTAAATTACTTAGGGTTTTCAAAAAATTTGAATTTAAATATTATACTCTTCTAATGTTTTGGGCGGATTCAAATTATTCCATTTAATATACATTTTTTACCTTAGCGCAGAAAAAATTTCATTTTACCCGGACCCACGAAGTCTGCCGGCACCAAAAGGGAGAATCTACAGTCATCTTACATTCGCATACTCTGACAGGAGTCTATGCGAAAACATGAGATCTTGCCGCGTGTCCCGGTCCCTACAACATCTTACATCTCCGTGGGCCCAGATGAAAATATTCCAGCGTGGCAGATCGAATGGCTATCGCCATTTCGCGAGCACCTGACAAAGGCTTTGCGAAATCGGGAGATTGAGACGTGTCATCGGTCCCACAGCTCCGGCGGCTCCCGATTGGATAAAGCATGATGACGTAGGATGAGCGGGCCCGGTCGAAGACTTAATAAAGCTGTCCCCACCTGGAGGATCCTACGGCTATCATTGTTTCACGAGCACTGACATAAGTCTATGCGAAAACACGAGATCCCTACAGGTGTCCTTGGTCCCACTCAAAGCGATAGCAGAGATTAAATTGGCAGCCGTTGATTGGATAAAGCATGGTGACATGTAATGCGGGCTCAGTTTTCGCAAAGAAGAAGCAAACCCTAAGATCTACGGATATCACCATTTCGCAAGCCCTGACACAAGGCTTTGCGAAATAGCGCGATTGCGACGCGTGTCTCAAAGTGCGGGGTTTTTAACGAACAGACAGGGAAGTAAATTAAAACCCTAATGTTCACTCGCGATCGTGCTTTGACTTAGGAGATTTTTTAAATATATACATTATTATTGTTACGTTAATTTATTATTTTTACTTTCAATTTTTAATTTATCATTATTATTTTATAAGATGATAAACTATATATATGTGCGGTCTGGTTTATGATCGGAGATCAAATACTTGACCTAAAAAATGATAAATTTTTAATAAATTATAGTCAAAATACTATATGATTTAATTTATTTGCACATATTATCATTAATATTTAAATTTTGTTAACTAAGAAACTGATATTTTTAATTTGTTTTGCAGAACAATATAAGGAAGATTTATCAGCCGAAATAGGAAACATAAAGATATGAAGATTTGGGCATTTTTTGAATTGGCAAAAATGCAGAAATAATTATTTTATATTTGCTGGCACCAATTAATTTTTCCAGATTATAAACTATTGTTTAGGAATGATTAAATCATTCTTATTTGTAATTTTTAATTGTTCAGTTGCTGATTTAGGATTGGATTATGAAACGTTACATCAACCCTTCGCTTGTTGCACCCGTTGAATAAAATATTATATAAAGGGTATCAAGGTTGATGTAAAAAAAACAACAGGAGGAACGGAATTTTTTTTACCATCATTATTTAGATATTTTCTGATGAGCACTGCAACCCAAACTTTTTGTAATTGTTTTCTTTTATCAATACATGAGTAGACCTGTTCTCTTATTGGAAGTAGATTCCTATCATTTGCAATCAGTCCCTTAGATAAATCATTTAGAACTTCCTCAGTATGATCATTTAATATATATATTTCTGAGTCAGATTCTTTGCAATTATTTTCAGTTTGTCTGCTCATCTTGCATGGTTAAATCCTTTTGATTGATGCATAAATCAATTGGTCTGTCATTTTGAGAGAATTATGGAATAGCTTAGAGTTTTTCCTAAGTTGTATATCCATTTTACTGATTATTTGAGGTGATTGATTCCTTGTGAATCAGTCTCTAAGGTTGAACATTAAGGTTGGATGATTTTGACTCTATTGCCCAAAAGGAAGCAAGGCACTAGTCTATTATTGCATACAGGATTTCAGTCATCTGGTTTTGATTTGCATTGCTGTGAAGACTTATCCATTAAATTCATTTATATATTCAATAAAATTTCAATAATTTATTACAGTTTCATATTTATGATCTATTGTTATCAGTTCTAATAACTTTCAAGTTCTCTTTTGCCAAACTTTGAGAGGATTAGTAACTGGAGGATCTTATTATCTGCTATAAAATACCTTGGAAGTTGAAGACAGAATTCAAGGGAAAGGTTTACCAGCCTAGGTCTTGCAGAGCCTAAATTGCAGAGGTTTTTAGTCACTTCCCAATGGCTGAAACCTGTTAGTTGGCTGGAGCAATTGGTTTTCTTAGCATTGGGTAGGCAAACTCATAGGAATTCCAATCTGTATTTTCGAGCACCAACAGCTAATACCAAATCCATCTTCAAAAGGTTCCTCATAGGAATGTGGAGATGGAGGGAGAGTTGTCAATGACAAGACAGACTCAATCTGATATTCCCCCATGCCAATATCTTTGATCTTTATGGTCTTTTCTATTTATTTTAGCTTGGCATCATAGAAGTCAGTGGATTCTCTATTGGTGGGAACAAAAATATCTGTTGCTTGGGTAAGCATCTTAGCAGAGCAAGTATTTAGGCTAGCACTATTGTCAATGAGGATGCGGGGGATACTCTTGGGGCCTATCATAACTTCAGTGTGCAGGAGAGCATTATGCGGGTGGCGCAGCAAGTGATCATCTTCTTTAGAGAAGGATAAATAATGAGGTGAAGTCAAGTGACCTACCATAGATTGAAACTGGTCAAGATCAAGATCTTTGGGGACATTTTCCTCAATGAGGACTTTATCCATAGATAGTTTTGGTCTAGATGTCGAAGGTTCAGAACCTTTGAGAACAATCTTCACACATGATTGAGTGATAGCATTTGCACAAGTTGGAGACTGCGTGGAGTTATAAGAGGGAGGCACAGGGCCTCGCAAGATAAAGGGAGTTTTGGGTTTAGGAGTATCCTCACTCCCTGGAGAAATGATCATGTCACAGTGAGAGATCCAAGGTTTGTTTCTAGCAAATTTGGAAGGTGGTTGAGCTTCTGTTGCAACCTTCTCAGTGGCATTGACTATTTGCATGCTAGAGCTAAGATTAAAGACAGACTTTGAGGGTTTTGGCATCACATTATCAACAACCCTATCATTCATAACATCTATGTTTTTGTTGGCAATCTTATCCTTATCCTTGTTTGAGGGAAAAGGTCCTTGCTTGTTGTCTTCATTCAAAGTCAATTCTCCCTTCTTGACCATAAATGCTTCTATCCTCACAGCCCACCTAATCATATTGTCAAAAGTGAGGGGACCTCGTAATCATACTTGGTATCCAAAATTTGGGACAAGATTGTCCAAGAAGATATCAAGCTTTTTAGACTTGGGTAATTCATGCAGATACTTCGTGCATAGTTGTCTCCATCTCTGGAGAAATGTTAGGAGAGGCTCCCCTTGTCATTGTTTCAAATTGCAAAGGTCTTGAATGTTGACCAAATATTGAATATTGTGGGATTGATCATAACTATTGTCATTTCGAGACTGACCATGACCTTGGTCATTTGGGGATTGCCCATGAATTTTGTTGAATTTGCCTCCCCTTGGGAAGTGGAATGGATCTCCCATCTTGTTGGTAGTATTCTGAGAGATCATGAAAGAGTCGATAGGTTCAAAAGGATCAATAGGTTCGATTTTCAAAAGTGACCCTTCAGAGTCTTGTTGGTCTTGAAATAATGGGTTATAATATTCTTGAAATAATAAGTCAAGCTATATCTGAAACAATGGATTGCAATACTCTTGGAATGAGGAGGAATGTGAGGATCTCTCACAAAGTTCAAATTTCATAACAGATTCAGAATGACCTATGTCTTGATTATGAGGTTTTCTTCTATCTTGATCAGTATTCTGAATGGGATAAGTCTTGCCACTTCAAGTCGTGATAGTCATAAATGAAGATGTGATGAGAAAAGATTCGGGATAAAGCTAGACTCTATCTCCAAGATAACAAAAGGAGATGAATGGCTAGAATAGACAAGATGCAAGATGGACCTGGTATGAATCATCAAAAGAAGTGGCTAGAACAGCCAAGATAAGACTATCGCAACATGAGGTACAAAAGGCATAAAGAGATAAGATGCATAGATGAGACAAAACGCCAGTCAAAGCAAAGATCGATCGATTCCTAACTCAAGACAACCAGTTTCTGATGATGAACGACAGGAAAATAGAAAAATAGATCACGGACAAAAAGGTAGATCAGATTTATGTCATTGATCAAGCACATAAGATAGCAATCAAGGAGTTCAAGAAAACAGTCTTCTAGCAATGGGCAAGGGACAAAGCAACCTTGCGCACGAACAGGAATAGTGACTTAGTATTTCTACTCCCTAAGGACTCTACTTGTGTATGTTCTTGAGAATGTTTTAGTAGGCACTTAAAACACAACAACATCCTAGTAAGTTGTCTACAAGGATATACATGGATTTTCTAAAGGGAGTCCTCGATATACGCAAGGTACATGAGGCACGAATCCATAGATGAGAAGAATTTGAAATCACACAGCCAGGGGGAGATGGTAACCCAAATCTCCTCCTTCACTTCTCAAAGGTATAAAGTTCTTTGAGGCTTAGCCAAAAGTTAAATCTAACTCATTCCCAAGAGAGGTGTCTTTGGATTCACCTCTCAATATTTATACTCTGCCAGGACACGGGAGTTAAGGTCATCCCTTGAGGTGATGAAATCCCCAAGCAGGCCTTCTAGAAATGAAAAAGTAATTAATTCTCTATCAAAAGTATTGAAAAGCACTAAAGGTGGAACACTTAACGCTTAAAGCAAATATGAGGTGATTCCACAAGGTGGAACACTTAACACCTCACACAAGCTACAAATGAGTCCACAACCTAGAAAACAAGTGAGTTCCAAAAAGCACAAAAGGGTTGCCTAGTGGAACAATTAATGCTTCTTTCCTATAGACCCCTCCCCTTTATTGTGGCACTAAGATTGCAACCATAGGGCGGAAATGAGGGGCCGGTGGATTAGCGAGTCCAATAACCCAAGATAGTAATCTAGATCAATCACAAGTAATCTAAGACTGCTAATCAATACTACTCATAAGTGCAAGAGGGTTTGAATCATGGAATATTTTACTTTCCAAGTAAACATGAAGTGAGTCCACAAAGTGGTGCATTTAACTCTTCATGTAAAAAAGGAATGAATCCATGCCCTAGATTACTCAATGAGATTTTTTTGATATTGGAACCAAGAATTACTTAAGGTTTAAACACAAGCATTCACTTACACAAACTTGTATGAAAGCAAATCTATGTTCATTCATTTCCCATTAAGAGCATCAATTAAAATGTGTTCTATGAAAGCATGTAAACACTCAAGACAAACATATGAGAGGTTCAATTTTATGCCCAAACCAAGTGTTATAGAGATTTTAAGAACTCACCTTAGGTCCAAATATCTACAATCCAGCATTTAGCACACATCTGAAAGTACAGAATCAAGACAAATCAATGGCAAACCGTAAGATATGTAACATTGCTGTCTTCAAGACAGTCTTTAAAGATTGATTTATTTGACCCATAAAATCACAATATTAAAATTTCTGAAAAGAATTAAGTTTTTAGCCAACATCAAGAACTACCATTTCTCAAAATTACAAGGTCTTATGATTCCATTTGGTTCCTCAACCAATAACCTTTTCAGACTATAATTTTTCTGTCATAAATCAGATTTAAAACACCAAACCCTGCATAGGGAATCACATATCTTTCTCAAAAATAATCCAAATGAAACCAAACCAATTTCATAGTAACTATTAATGAATCTAGTTTCCAAATATGTAATCCATTTATTTTTCCCATTCATGAATCATTTTCTAAGAGCAAATCATTGCCTGCAACTCCAATGCAGATTGTTAAAAATTAGTTTTCACTAAAATGCCCATAACTTTCACAAATCTGCATAAAAATGACTCAAACCAAAAGGAAATAAAAGATAATTCACGTATCTTTCCAATGAATATTATTATAGATCTTTATTCTTCACAATTTGTCCGTACCAGACATTTCAATCTGACTGTATTCAGAGAATCTCAAATCTGCAAATACCCACTTTAACCAAGATGATCATAACTTATTCATTTATTTATAAAAATGAACCAAACCAAAATCATGAGAAATAGGATTCATCATTCTATCCATCCATTACTATATTACAGGGTTTCCAGACTATACATGGCCGTACAAGGCCTGGAACCAACACTAAAATTTGAAAAACCAATCAAGAATGAGGCCAGAAATTGATCTTTTCTGCCCCACAGTGGGTGCCAAAATGTATGTGACTGAATGTGACCTCTAAATCAAGCACAACACAACATGGTCATTATTCACTTGATAGAATTCAGGAGAGAGTATGAAGAACTCAATCCAAATTCCATGGTGAGGCGACCTATTGCCTCCTATGTGAATGGGGTGTTTGAATACTCTCAGAATGAGAGACAATAGCCGGGAGACCAATTCAACAATGGAGGATTTCCAAGAAGCAATAAAGATGAGCAAGAATGAAATTAAGCTAAGATGAAGTGCAATTTAATCTAAGAGCTTGAAAATAAAGATGAGATTAATACTAAGAACATTTAAGCAAATTAATCTAGTATGAAATGCAATTATACTAAAAAAAGGAGATATTAATCTAAATAACGCAATAAAAGAGCTTTGAAAATAATGAGATATGAGACTAAAAAATGCTATAGTAAGGATGCTCTCAAAAATTGCTCTCTTGAATGAGAAAAAGAGGTTCATTAAATAGAGAAGCCCGGAGAGGAATGAAGAGTTTCTTGATTTGAAACTCCTGACTCTTCATTCCCCTTTGAGACAAAAAGGTATGAATTATTTTATTAAAAGAATGAAATTTGCCACATGTGGGGAGTGACCTTTCAAGTAATTTGAATTATTAAATTCAAATAAAGAGGTGTCCATTCAATTAACTAAATATTTATTAATTCCTTTTTAAGGGTAATTAGCCAAAGGGGTAGATTTTAATTTAATTCAAAGTGCTTAGGACTTTAGAACTAAATTAATTTATCATAGGGGTAATTTAGCCAATTAAGTCAAAGACTTTAGGAATTAATTTAATATTTGATTATTGCAAATTGGGGTTTTTGCAATTGACATCAAGTCAAGTAAAGTCAAATAGGAGAGAGAAAATTGCCTAGTGGACTAGGACTTTGGTGATGTAAAATTGAGATAATGCACCAAAATTGATGAAATTAAATAGGTGCCAATTTTGGGGTATTACATTCTGGACCCTCAAACGATGCAAAACGCTTTTTCAGACATGTATAACCACTTCTCAAATCAATTAACATGCTTCTACACTATTCAACACTAACTTTTCTTATCAGATTTTAATTTTAATCCCGAAGGGGGCATGGTATTGCACATCATTCAAAGTCTGTAATCATATCTTTATTGAAATCATATCTTTCCTCTGTAATCAAGACAACAACCACGTCTAGTTACTGATTCATCAAAAAGACCTCATTGCTTGGGACAAATCAATCATCGCTCGGGGCATATCAGATTCATCGAGATCCATATCAATCTGGTATTCTCCTAATCTTGTAAATTGTATCAGTTTTTGCAACTATCGGTTCAATTGTGTTATTTCCTTGGTTCTTCAGAAACTGAAGGGTTCGGATGTGATACCAATGTGATTCAATATAAGGACAATCGGGTCTGGAATCGGTGACTCACTTCTTCGCAATCATAAGGTTCAGAATCAGGCATTTTGACACTTTTTTGCAATCATCGGTTCATTTGCTATTATAGTTAACATTATCTTTGGTCATTCAGGACCTATTATCTTCATATCAACTTCAATCAGCTTCCGTCTCATATCAAACATCAATTTCAAACATCAGGTAAATATCATACATAGATTGTCTTTGAACCACTGTGCTTCGCACAACAATTCAAAGAGGGGCAAAATGTAATACCCCAAAAATGGGCTATAGGTTCATTAACGTCCTACATCGACATATCGAACGAAATCGACATCAAAGTCCTAACCTAAGGCACATCTAAACATCATCGAATCCTAATTGATTATCTCAAATTCTGCATCAGGGAATATTCCTAGTAATATTCTTAATCATCATAATTATCTTTGATTTAATGATTATTTGGCGATAAATCCAATTTATCCTCAAGTTTCATTAATTGAATATTCTCAATATTTAATTAATTAGATTTAATATTGCCACCTAATTGTTTAATTGAAGCTAATTCTATTTATTCCTAAATGGTATTATTTAATTTTGACAATAAATCCAAAATCCTATGAATAATTGATTAAATTCTTATTTAATTAATTAAAACAAGTTGTCAATTTTTAATAATATTGTTTTTGAATAAAAGTTTGATTAAATGATTGATTAACCCATAAATCAATTGTTTTATTTTTCAAAATCAGTTAAGTTGGAAATAAATCACTTTATTATTAAATTAATTCATAAATAAATCATGCACAATCACAAAAGCAGACAACTATCAATTATCAATTAAATCTAAACTCTATTTTGAGTTAAACTCTTCTTTTACATGTTTTTGTGAGTTAAATATCCTTTATTTAAAAATAACTCAAAAATCAACCTGAGTTATTTGAGTGATTTATGGCTTTTTTTTCATGCACCTCCAAAGCCCTAGATTTCTATAAATTAAGGCCTCAGCTCTTCATATCAAAATCTCATAATTTTGCAAACTTATGCTGGCGAATTGCTATCTGGAAAATCGAAGCTTCTTTGTGAATCAACATTGTTGTGAGATCAATCTTGTTTTTTTACATTCATTTTAGCTTCATATTACATATTAATGTTAGATCATTTTAACATATCAATTTCCATATTAGCATAGATTCATATCAAGTTTTCATTATCATAATTGCATAGAAAAACCAAAAAAATAGATTAATTGCATTCATTCCATATCTAGATTTTGCATTCAAATCCTTCATTTAGGTGTCATCAAGGTCACTGATCTCGGTATAATCTGAGAATACATACTTGCATCTACTAGAAGGCATTAAATCACCTGGTTAGTTTAGTTTTTCATTTATTGCACGATTTTGATTTCAACTAACCTCTAATATTTTACTGAAGTGTTGTGTCTACAGATCAGGTACAAATTTCACACACACATTTAGCACCTTCTAGATTCTTTTCTATTAATTTATCATGCATATCCATGACATCATGGATAATTTGGGACTAGTTAGTAGCACCTTTTAATTGAATATGAGTCCTAGAAGATGGTACCTATAGAGAAATCAAACCAAAATTTTCTTGATCGCCAACAACACCCAAATCTTGACCAACAAAAATAGCATCTTGAAGCACAAACTTAACATTTTTACAAGCACCATCTATGAGGACCAATGCTTTCTCATTTAAAATTTTAAGATATGAAATGCTACTCTAGATGACAAACCTACTAATAGATGGGTGGCTACAAGAAGTTAAATCCCACTTTTGGTCAAAAGTGGAAGTGTTTTCCCTTTTTTCAAATTTCTTATCAATTGATGTCTAAATTTGAAGCACTTAGAGATTGAATCTCAAAACATTTTAGTAATAGAAAATGTAGTTCTTGGAGTCTACTTTTCAAATATGTAATTTATTGAAATACCCACATGGTATAAATTTCTTTTTAGTAGGAATGTTTAAAAACCATGTTTTCAAAATGCTTATTTCAGGACCATACCATAACCGTGTATGACCACCATATTTTGACCTAAATAAATGAATTATTCCAAATCCTTCTAGGGAAATATACCTAAGACACCAAATATTAATGAGCATATTTTTTCTTATTTTTTATTGAATATATTTTTTTAAAAAAATTAATTGACTATAAAAACACATTTTGAAAACCTCTGGTGTATGACCACCATAATTTGATGAGAATTTCATATTTTTTCAAAATTCCTTTTTTTTATCTTCAAGAGAATTATATCTAGATTGATGTCATATAATTTATTTTCCAAAAAACTTAAAAACAAAAAAGTTATTAAAGTTTTAGTGAACCTCACTATTTTACGTTTAAGTGCCACTTTTAACTAATAAATAATGCAAAAATAGTAAAAATGATCACATCACTATGAAATTTATATTTTTGAAATCAGGACAGTGAGAACTCTAATGAGTTTTTGTTTCATAAAAGAATACGATCAGGAAGGCCCTCAAAAAATTACGGCAAGGCAGAAATTTGGCATTCTAGTGCCTTAACCAAATTTTTGGAGGTCAAGGCATAGGCTTGGTTCTACCAAGCCTAAACCAAAACTATTTTGGAATGAAATATGAGGCGGATGTGTGCTTCCCCCTCATGTTGTAAGAACCGGGCACCCGTTATTTAAATTCAAAAAATGGGCACCCATTTTAAAACAAAAACAATCAAAGTGTTAAAATGCATTTTTAGTTCTAAAAAAAATATAGAAACGGGCACCCATTTTTTGAGTTTAGGATCAGATGCTCGAACCTAAAATGGGTGCCCATTTTTTGAAAACGGGTGCCCATTTCGAGCGATATCTTTCATTTCTACAAGAATTATGTCGAATTGGCACCCAAATTCTTGCACTTACCCATATATCACTTCCTTAATTTTTTCATTCACTTTCCTAATAGTGTCCTCTAGTATCCTAATCTTCTCTTTCTAATCCATCTTCATGGTATTCAATTTTTGGAAATATATTAAATACGAGCCAATATTTTAATAAAACTATCCCTATTGAAACCTCATTTAAAAACATGATGTGATTCATTAAAGCTAGAAGTCAAGGAATTAGTATTGTCCATGACCATCGTAATTTTAGCAACAATCCAATTAATTAACTTGACTCAAGTCCATCAACAATATTCTTGAGAAGAAATAAAACTTCCATAGATTCATTGATAGGGAAATCAGATCCCTTCATAGCTTTAGCCGGGGTCTCAATATGAAACCCGTATTTAACCTCCTCAGGGAAAACATTGGCATAGTGGGATTCTATGGGTTGACCAACCTCTTCATTATTTGTCATAATTTCTTCAATATTAGGATCATTAATAAAATGGTGGGAAAATTTTCAACTTGAATCTTCACCTCATTTAGAGCCATACAAGTCCTCAAAATCATGTTCCCCTATTTTTCCTTCTTTACCTTGCGGGATTGAGACAAATCACCCACTTTACATATTAGCACTTTTTCAATTTCAACCCCAGCTAGGTTGGAGGTAGAGGAGGCAGGGACATAATCCATATCATCTTGGGACTATGAACCAAAGGGGAAATTCTTCCTCATCATCATCAATTTCATGCCCATGAGACCAATAGGGATTAGAATTGGACTTACCCTTATTCTTTGAGTGCTTTCTATTTCAAAGGTGGAAATATGCATCCTTATCTGATGGGGCATTCTCAAGGTCAATAGACATATTTAACTAATTTGGACATGGACATTTTGGGCATTCTCAATCTTTCTATCATCCTAGGTGTTAGAAATATATGTTTGGTTTTTTGTTATCATTGATGTCAAAAATTATGTTCTGAAGGTGTTTGTATTTTCTCAAACACTATGGTTTGGAAATCTATTGTATTTGGACAAGTATGTGTTTAGTGCTATAGTGCAGTGGAAGACAAGTATGTAGAATTGTGGTCTACAAGTCTATTGTATTTGGATAAGTATGTATTCAGTGCTACAATGTAGTGGAAGAAAAGTATGTATTCACTTCTACAATACAAAGAAAGATAGATATGTATCATGTGATCATGAGAAGATGATGTTCATCAGTGCTTCTATGCTATATTCTTATATCCAGAAGTCTATGTGGTCTGGATGTCTATGGTTTAGTGACAAAGAAATATAGTTTTATAGTTGTAGTTAACATGTTACTACAATTATGCTTACAATTGTTCTTTCTAAACGGTTTCCACTCCAAAAAATAGGGTTAAAAGTGTGTTGATGGTTATGCAAATGGATTCAAGTTTTGGTCTTGGTTGTGGAATTCTATAGTGATCCATAAAATTTTCTTGGTGATCCAAAATTTGTGTCATCTAGTGTTGACGTTATGTTCAATTGTTGTTCTAGTTTGTAGATGCATTGTAATGTCTCTTGATGTGGACTGTTGGCATGTAACATGGATTCTAACATGGAATGTGGATCTTTCCATAGTGTGTGAAGGTTTAGATTTAGTTCGTAAGTTAAGTGGTTGTTTGGGTAGTTTGTCTACAACTTTTCAAGTTGGTGAAGTCTTTCTAGTAATTTTTTATCTAGTATTGGTCTATGTGTAGCATTTTCCTAGTTCCCTCTCTCTCCTATAGTGTTTCATGATTCTTTATTTATATTTGATTTATACATTTATTGATTATCTCTTATTTAGATGGGTCTGTATTGTTGGTACTCAAATTGACTAGTTGGAAATCCTATGAGCTTGCCTACTCAATGTTGGGACCTTCAAACTCAATTTGGCCAACTAACAGGAATAGTCTAAAAATATCCAATTCCCCTACACTTTAGACTCTATAGGACCTAGGTGGGTGTACCTATACCTCAACCCTAATCTTGGTTGGAGGCTTTTTAGAGAAGATAACTTTAAGAGAAATTGGTGGTTCCTCTTGATTTGGCAAGGAATTCTCAAGAAAAACCAAATAGTAACTATGATCGCTTTGTAAACTGAACTGAAAATTTTCTATGAGTGCTTTAAATGAAATAGTGCTTTGATTGTGAAATATGAATATGAAATGGAATTGTTCTAAAAATGCTTGATTGACTTATCTTACATCCAATTTAGACCAATGCCTTTATCTCTTACTGACTTCTTATTAATTCAAGTATATGATCTTATGTACAACCTTAGAGATAGTTTTAGGGTATGTGTAGGATCATTGTATGCCAAAAAGTGGTGATGTGAAAAAGAAGTCTTGATTGATAAACTCTTTGAAAAAAAAAATAACTTTCAAACAATATAACATTTTTAAAATCTGAAATATACATCACATTCTATGCTTCACCTAATATAATATTAATAAACAATTCTTTCAATTTGATGAATTTTAGACTAAGTTTTTTATTAAGTAAAATGGGTTTTATAGGGTTCCTGAAACCCACACTCTAAAAGTGAAGTTAGAAGCAAGAACAGAACAAATAAGAGACAGACCTCATAAAGGCTAGGGCCAAAAAGCCACAAAAAATTAGAACAGGCTAGGCAAGAGAAAGCCAAAAATACCAAAGCCCAGGAAAGAAAAAAATAGCCCAAAGGATGAGTAGGTGACCTTTTTGTTCTTAGTGTAACTGCCCAATGTAGGGAAACAACCATCGTACTCGATGCAAATCATTGTGGTTGTAAAAGATTGATGAGAGTTTTTATAATCAAGAAAATTTGTAGGAGAAAAAACATAATTAATTATTTACTTGGGAAAAAATACAAAAAAATATACATCACATCCAAACATGAGTCTACTACTTTTATCTATAATCTTATAAAAAAATATTAACATTTGGTTTTGTTTAATGTGGCCAGACATACACCTACTTGTTATCTTTCTAGTCTTGATTGATAGACTTATTGAAAAATAGCTATAACTTTCAAACTGTATAATATTTTTGAAATCCAAAACATGTGTCACATTCTATTCTTTTCCTACTACAAGAAAAATTAAAAAAAATCAATTTGATAAAGTTTAGACTAAGTTTTGATTACGTAAAAGTAGGTTTTGAAAGGACCCGAAACCTTTTATAGCAAGATTACAAAATATGCATTAAAGTTCTAGTGGAAATAGTGCAATAGCACCAAAAAACTAACAAGTCCATCTAAAGAAAGACAGAGAGAAAAAGGACAGCAAAAAGACAACAGGACAACAGACAACTGGCTAGATATTCTTCATTAGTTCAGCTGCCTATTCAGCCAACATGTGCATATTAGCAAAGGAAACTTTGAGTTCCTCTATATCTTTTTTCTTATGATCCTCCAGCTTTTTGAAGCTTGATCTGCTTCTTTTACTGGGTCTGTGATCCTCCTTAACATCCATGAGCATCTGCTCCCCTTTGGCCTGCTCCATCTTGTCCACAAGTATCTTGACATGCTCAGTCGAGGCCTTGAGAATGGTGAAACTCTACTCTGCGATGTTACCCAGTGTCTTCTCCAACTGCTCAATTATGTTCTTCATTTTATCAATTATGTTAATCATGTTACATCTGTCACACAAGTTGTTAATCATGTTACATTTGTCAGACATTTTACATAAAGTTTAGACTAAGTTAACGTGGTCAGACATGAGAGTTTTTGTATTTTGGAAAATTTGTAGGATAAAAATCATAATTAATTATTTACTTGGTAAAAAATTACAAAAAAATATGTGTCACATCTAGACATGAGTCTACTACTTATATCTAGAATCTCGTTAAAAAAATTATCAATTATTTTTGTTTAAGGTAGTCAGACATACACCTACTTCTTATTTTTTTCCTGAAATTTTCATAATACTACATTGAAATTTGAAATTTTCAACATATAGAATAATTGTTTTTCAAAAAAGGCCTAGTATCTTAGAAACTAAATTCAATTTTCTACAAATTCCCTTCTTACATATTTTTGATATAATATTTATAAATTGTTCAAATTTTTATGTCAACTTTCCTAAACCTTATTTTCTGAATTTTCATTGCCACTTAAGGGCCTAATTTGGCATGCCATGATCCTACACATACCCTTTAATAACTTTCTATTAGAAACAAGACTATCACCTCAAGGGCGTTTGTACACATTGTGATTTAAATTTTTATTGTTACAATTAGTCTTACTGAATTTTACCCTGACTCTAAAAGACCAATAAGACAAAGAGAATTTTGAAAACCAATACTTCTAACTGATGCTCAAATCGTAACTAAATTTGAAATCACAATTGCATAAGAGTTGCACAATGAAGCAATCTAATGAAATAGATTTATCCAAGGGACTAATTAGATGATTGAAATAATAGATTCATCAAAAATAAAGCAACACTGAATATTTATATTGAAATAAGCATAAGAAAATTGACTGGTATATATATTTGTTCACAATCTAACATTTTAGAAACAAAACTAAAAATGTATATTGGCGTAGTGTATTGTTCAACGTCTCTCTCTTCGAAACTTCACATCCTCTATATATAATCAAGGATTTAGTTTGGGTGAAAAGATAGACCCTTTCACAAAGAGTTGCAACCACCAACTAACAAAATAACATAACAAATTGATTACATAAACACTCCCTGAGACAATAATTTTAAAATATTTCAACACAAAGGACCAATCCCCAAAACTCACCACCTGCCTTGATTTGCACTGAGCGTATGCATCTATGTCGAAGATAATATCTCTAACTATAATTTCAAGCATGTTGAATCATTCCATTAGCATTTCCTGGCTCTGCAAACCCTCTCATATTGTTATGTCATTTAATGATATTCTAAATATAAAATAAAAGAAATAAGATAACAATACATATTAATTTATGAGAATAAAACATTGCTTGCATCTAGAAATGATTAGAAAATAAATTACATCCCTTTTTAGAATTTTATTTCCACTTAATTTATCTGCAAGTTTCGCTAATATACTCCTTTCAATTCCTAATAATTGACTCCTTGACTGCCACACGTCATAATTCCAGGGTTTTTTCTCAATCCTCAAGCTTTTCATTCATGGGAACCCGAGCTCTCGCCACTTGTCACCAATCTGTCAAATTTATGATAACTTGTCCTTCATATAACTATAACTTCAAGAAGGTGGGCCCCATTCTTTCTTCAAAATTTTAGGATTTGCATCTGCCCTCTTCCATTTCTAAAAACCCACACCTCTCAATACCATTTTCCAAAGTGTCGAACCTTGACATCAAGAAGTATGAAACCCAACCGCCTTTCCTTCATCGGTGGTATCTTCTCTCTCTATCCTTTTTTGATGGACAAGATGTCTTTTATTATGGAAAAAGTAGTGGGGTCCATGACACCCATCATCAACTGTTAACAGTCATTGGATGAACTTCAGATCAAGGGCCCATGGAGCATTTTGGGCTGATTTGAGGAATAACCTCCTCCTTTTGGAAAATTCTCCAGAAAGAAGACATGTGTCTTGAGTGGTACCCTTAGCATATGTCATCGACTATTAAAAACCTCAAGATGATCATGAGCTCTATGGCCCATGATGCATTTTGGGCTGAATTATGCAAAACACCTTCTCCTTTGAGAATGTGCAGTAGAATGAAGACACGTTGCATGAGTTACTTATTAATTCATATTTAAACTATTAGTGCCCAGTTTATTTTGTGCACTCGTACCCTTGTTCTTTTAGAAGTATTTTAGGGTGGTTAGAGTTTCCATCTCCTGAGGATTCTGATGGTAATCTTAGGTGATAGTTACCTACTTGAGCAAGTCACGAGCCATGTAAAATTTAGAATAAATCATCAAACGATCTTCGATCTCAGTGAAAATTGAAACTGAAATCTTTTGACATCAAAATATTAGGTGGGTTGTTCTCTGATTTTGTAAATTTTAAACTTTTCTCTAATGCAATTTTATGCCATGGGTTAGTCAGAAAATAATTAAAAAGCATGCCTAAACTTTTTCGATCTCTATGAAATTGCACAGGAATATAGTCCCATATACAAAGAAAACTTTTTTCCAAATGGTTTTGCAAGATCCTTTTTTATTTCGAAGATTTTAATTGTCAAAGATGACAACTTTTCATTTATGAAAATTTCACTGATGAACATGCTTATAACTGCTCTTTTTGGGGACGTATACTACCTGTGAGCATAGTGAGCTCCTAGTTATCTTTGGAGAAGGAGACCATGCACAAAGAATTCTTGAATGTGACCTTTTGTATCCTACAAGAAATAAGAATTCTCGCCTCCCTTGTCAACAATGATGAAAGGCCCTAACCACAAGCCTTCCAACTCGCCATGTTTTCCCTTATCCTGCTCTTTAGCATTCTATTTCAATACCCAATCTACCTCCTAAAATTTTCTCTCTTTGGCCCTTTTATCATGTAAAAACCTCACCTATTGTTCCTTTCTAACAATTTGATTTTGTACACTTCTTCTTATTTCTTCTAGTTCAATAAGTGCATTCATCCTATCCTCCATGGGATCAATGTCTTCCAATTACTCTTGAGTAATGAATTGGTATACTAGAAATCAATTATGGATAGGCAACCTTGCTATTTTTCCATATACCAGTTCATAAGGTGAGTATCTTGTTGATTTTTTAACTATTATTCTATCTTCCCATACTGCCAATCCTATCTTAGAGTCTCAGGCTCTCTTGTTGTTTTCTAGCATTCTTCTGATAATTTTTAAAGCATTCTTATTGCTTGATTCAGCCTACCCATTTCCTTATGGATGATATGGTGAAGAAAAATATAATGTGATTTCATATGACTTATAGAAGTTTGAAAATTCTTTTGATCTAAAGCACATTCCATTCTCAATTATAATCTTATTAGGTACCCCAAACCTAGTTAAGATGTTTTCCATTAAGAATTTGATCACCACTTTAGTGGTAGATTTCCTTATTGGCATGGCTTCAACCCATTTTGTAAAATAATCAATAGCTACAAGAATCCACTTGTGTCCTCCACTTGATTTATTTGATATCTCACCAATTAAATCAATACCCCACATTTGGAATGGTTTATCTATTTGCATAGGTCTTATCGGCAAGGCACCATTATATTTCAATTTCCCTGAAAATTTTTGGCGCTCTTCACATTTCCTGATATACTCATAACAATCCTTAAAAATAGATGGCCAAAAATAACCTGCCCTGAATATCTTATGAGTAGTGATCTTGGCAGAAAAATACCCTCCACATATGCCTTTGTGCATTTCCTTAGTGACATCATGGGATTGGTCAGTATCTAGCTAGAATAAAAAGATGCCATCCTTATTTTTCCAATAAAAATCTCCTTGAATGAGAGCATATTTAGCTACTTGGAGCTTGATGGTTCTTTTTGTCTATCAAACATACCTTCCTTAAAATTCATATTCCTCAAGTAATAAACAATATCATAATACCATGGGCATTTCTCGATACTTACTTCCATATTTTCCAAACCAATGTGAAATACTTAAGAAACTTCAAAATTTGACTCAGCCATAAGATTTGCAAGGCCTTTCCCTCTCGCCAACTTTGTGATTTGGATGTCTATATTGAACTCCTAAATCTGGTTTATCCATCTGCATTTTTTTCCTGTGGTTTCTAATTTCCTAAAAATGTCCTTTACTGTTGCATTAGGAACATAAGCCACTATCTCCTCTCACACTAAATATGGTCTGAATGAATTAACTTCTTTTACTAAAGCATATTCTTGTTTTTTAGTTAAATCATAATTCAACTTAGAATCTTATAATAATTTACTAAAAAAGGCTAAAAGCTTCTCATACCCATCATTTTTCTTTCATAACAAGATCACTACTATTGTGTGATATGTGGCAAAAGAAAAAAGATGGAAAGGCTTTGTGAAATAAGGGGATTTCAAGACTAGAGCTTCTTTAATAGATTTCTTTATATTTTCCAATTCTTTTATAGCTTCATTAGTCCATTTTATCTCAGCCCCCTTTTTGAGCATTTTTTTAATAGGCTTTATGATTTTTTCAAAGTTTGAAACAAACCTCCACACAAAATCTATCTAGCCAAAGAATGACTGGATACCTTTCACTATTTTGGGAATATGAATGTTGTCTATGGTTGCAACCCTTTCTGGATCAATTCCCACTCCTTCTTTTGATACTATTTGGCCAAGAAGCTTCCCCTTTGTTACTCCAAAGTGGCATTTTTTAGGATTAAGGGATATCCCATACTCAAGGGTCCTTATGAAAATTTTCTCAAGGTGTTTTCAATGATCCTCTTCCCTTTTAGAGAAAGTAGTCAGATCATCCTGATATACTACCATAATGAGATCAATTAATCCTTCAAGGGCTACATCCATAGCTCTTTTAAATGTGACTCATGCATTTGTTAGGCTAAAAGGCATCCTGGCATAGACATAAGTTCCCCAAGGTGTGGTAAATGTAGTCTTATATTGTTCACACTCCTTGACTTTCACCTGGTTGTATCATGAAAAGTCATTCATCATAGATAACAATTCATTTCTAGTGACCTTTTGTAAGAGATCTTTCATATTAGGCAAATAATAGTTATCCTTAAGTGATGACACATTTAAGTTTCTAAAGTCCACACACAATCTGATGTCACCATTCTTATTTCTAATTGGGAAAAGATTAAATATCCAAGTAGAGTGCTTGATTGGCTTTATAATTCCTACATCCCTTAATTTGATCAATTCTTCTTTCATCTTGGGTGCAAGGGTTTAATTGACATACCTTTACCTCTACCTAAAGGGTTTAGCATCATGTTCTAGAGGTATTTCATGTTGAAAAAGATCCTCTCTATATGCCTTTAACTCATCATAAGACAAAGCAAAAAAATACATATATTTCCTCAACAAGGCTATCATATCGGCTCTAATTTTAGGAGTGAGATTTTTACCTATGTATACTTTTTTTGGAGTATGTTCATTTCTAAGATTAATCTTCTCTACTTATTTAGTTCTTGAGGATACCACTTTTACTTGAAAACTATCTTGTTTATCAAAGACTCTTTCTAATGACACCAACCCTTTTGGGATCTTATTTATTTTCAACTAAACCACGTCTTTCCCTTAACAAGGTTTCCTTTCCTTGACTCTCTTCAACACACCCATTCCAATATATATCCTAACCCTCATATTTTTCCTCACATGCCATAAATATGAGGAGATCTCTGTCATCCTCGAACACTTGCCAATTCTACATATTGTCAAGAATTGAGGACATATTCTTCATCTCTACCTGCACAATCTCATCCAATGGAATTTTGATCTACCTAATGGCTAAATTAGCCATTAGGTCTACAAGAAAATTCTCTGATATATCTATCCATTTTTTTGAAAATGCATCAATAAATTCAACTAGATCTCATACAAAAAATTTATATTGTTTTAACCTAGGATTTCTAGTTGTGAATTTATTTCTAGCTTGAGAGACAACCAAATTAGAATCACCATATATAGAAAGAATCCTAATACCATATGATTTTTCAATGTTGAAACCAAGTATTAGTGCTCCATACTCTTTAATGTTGTTAGTGCATTCAAAATTCAACAAGATGGAAAACTTAAAAGCCTTACCATGTGGGGATATAAAGATGATTCCAGCCCCATACCTTCCTTGCTACATGCTCCATCAAAGTCCATTTTCCAAAGATTCTCTTGACTTTCCTGCAAATGCACTTCAATAGTGTTACTAACCTTTAAGGATGGTTTAGTAATACTTACCTATAAATTATCCATGTCAGATTAGAAGAACTTAACCCTATTATCAGAATTAGCATCTTCAACTTGGTAAGGAGACCTTGGTTCCCTTTGTATTTTGATTTCTTTTCAATTTACCAGTATAGTGGAATAAGATAGGTCAAGTTGGATATTACCTCCAACAATATTTGACCATTGTCTTGAGAGTAACATGCCATAATTTGCAGGGATCTTAACTATTGTGATATATGTTTTGTATGCAGCTTGTGGGCATGATGGAAATCTATATTCTACATCCTTCATAATGCCAACAACGGGGACTGATCTTTTGTCCATTACATAAAATTTCCCATATGGTGTATCAACCTTCAAACCCGGTTCCTTCATAACATCTGTAGACATAATATGTATTGTTGCTCCTGAATCTATCATGCCTTTTTTTACTAATTTATTGGTAATCAATAATGTGAGATAAAAAGGATCAACTTGGTTAGATCTTTTATTCAATGTTGTCCTTGAATATACAATAGGAGGTTCATTATTATCCTTTTGATCATTTTCATCCTTAGAATCTTCCACACTTGCTAGGATTCTCATAGTCTCTTTCTTGTAGTCATAAAATTTCATCATTTCCATTAGTGGAATAGAGATCTTAACTTGAGATACTGCATGATTCATAAATGAGTGACAATCAGAGATTTTCTTACCAATATTTTTCTTATTTGTAGACTTTCTTAACTTAGGAGGTTGCAAAGTGTCTACCTATTTTCCATGAGGGTCCTCAATTTATTTCTTTGAAGTAATCAACTTAGTGTCACTTTTCTTAGGAACCTTTGTAAAAATATCTAAGGTTTTTTCTTTAATCATCTATATTAATAGTTATTCTCCTCAAGTTGTAAGTACTTCTGGCTTGCTCCAATGCTGCAATAGTGTAAGCTCTCCTTTCTTCATTAGTTATCCTCCTACGAGTAGGAAACTCTTCTTCATCAGAGAAAACTTGTTGGATGTGGTTCTGCTAGTTAGTCCTCTTGGCTTGTATGTCTGCAACACACTCTTCATCTGAAGAATTATCATCTTTATTCCAAAAAGGTTCAGAGGATGAAGCATTCACAGTGGGGTGATCTTCCATTTGACTTTCCTCTTCTAAAATGGATTGATCTATGACACATTGATCTAGTGCATGAGGGAGCCTCTAGACTTTACACCATGGCCCATCTTCAACCAAATGATTCACCTTTCTCAATGGATCAAGGGTATCCTTGGTATAGTTATGTTTCTCTGGTTTCCCATCTTTCAAATTTATATGATAGGGAATATCATGTAACCTTTGTCTATCATTTCTTTGAAATGGTGGTCTTTCATTTATGCTTTACTTAATTTTCATATCTTTCAATATATCCATAATCTCTTTCAAGTCATCTTTCTTTGGAGCTTTTTGATTGTACAAATTCACATCATCCCTTTTGTTCACTCTCCCAAATGCTTTCATGTCATTTTCAGTCATCATTGCAACCTTGAATGTTTGTTGAAGTGAACTAGATCTATGTGATCTTATCTCCTAATGTGTCTTGTTGTCAAATACACTGCGATAAAAGTCAATCAAGAAAGAATCAATAGTATGATATCTGTAGGAATTTTGTTCATTACCTTATTGAAAGTTTTTTAAACTCTACAATAGACTCATTTGTATTTTTCTTTATTATAGTTAGTTCATGTGAAGCAAAAGAAGTATTATTATGATCTCCAAACTGTTCAATAAATTTACATACAAAATTTTGCCAACTAGAGATAGACCTATCATGAAACCCTCTACACCATTCAATTGCATCTTCAATTAAGGATTGAACAAATAATTTCATATAAACATCCTCTTTATCTTCTTCTGTGCCTTCAATATTATTTTTTAAATTTATATAGTGCAACTCAATATATTCTGTCCCATTTCTTAAAAACTTAGGAATAGCAGTTCTTAACTCATTATATATAGGATTTGGATATCCCACTATGCCATTGAAATCTAATTTCCTGTACCTTTCAATTGTCATAGGTTCCTTGGCACCCATGTTTTGTCCACCAAAATATTTTATTCTAGGTCCCATGTTTTGATAATTTCCATTTATATGGTTCTAACCTCTCTGACCTTTATTTTGTTGGTTTCCATGATTTTTCTGCCTGGGGTTTCTAAGATTATGATTCCCTCCATGGTCTGGTTGTCTCCAATGTCCATTTTTCCCATCACCGTTTCTCCCTTTGTTATCTTGTTCAAATAAAGGGTTTGCATAACTAGCATTTAAGACTTGATCCATATTTTTTATATGAGGGGGATTATATCTTTATGCTTTGTCTTCCTGATTTGTCCTTCTACCCCCATCAACCCTTTCATTCTTCCCATTGTCTCTTCTTGGTGAGATAATTTGATCCTTTTTAATTCCTAATCTTTCTAGTAGTTCTCTAGGTTGTCTTCTAAGGGCATTAATCATCCTTCTATCATTGGAGTCAAGATCTGCTAGTGATTGAAACACTTGATCCATCTGATGATTGAATTCTTCATCTTCTTCTTCATCATCATTATCATCCTGATGTCTATCTTGTGGATTTCTATGTTCATTCATGTCTGTATAATAAAAAAGATTCCTATTTTCTTCTGGAGTGTGATCTTTTTCCCATTCATCATCTTCAATGTTGATCTCCCTTTCTCTTTCAGAAAACTTCTTATACCCCATAAAAGACATGTATGTTGTAGTCATGGCTCTTTTCCTCTATTTGATTAGACTTAATTCCACACAACTACTTTCTCCTTGATGCTTGGATCTCCTTCGCCACATTAATCTAAAAGATAAATACCTAGGATTCTCTCTTGTCTTCTCAAAACATTGCATATACTAAATATAGAGTCGCCACCTCACTTTTGAGGAAAATGTTTCTTTACTACTTCTCAATTCTTATCTCCAATAGAGTCTTAATTACATCACTAGATCTTTTAGGTAATTTTCAATTTTGTCTTTCATAGACAAATCCATAGTAGAGTCGAAATTTGGTGTGTGACTCAGATGGGGCAAACTGAACGATTACATGTTCTACAAGTTATAACGAGAGATTTTAGGTATTCTTAAAAATATTCTTATAAACATCTCCCCAGCAGAGTTGCCATTATGTTGGTGCTCATATTGACTAATTGGAAATCATATGATCTTTCCTACTCAATGTTGGGATCTTCCAACTCAATTTGGCCAACTATAGGAATAGTCTTAAAAGATCCAATTCCCCTACACTTTAGGCTCTGCAAGACCTAGGTAGACACACCTATTCCTCAACCCTAATTCTGGTTGGATGCTTCTTATAGAAGATAACTTTAAGAGAACTTAAGTTGGAAAGGAATTCTCAATTAAAACCAAATAGTAACTAAGATCGCTTTGTAAACTAAACTAAAAATTTTGTATGAGTGCTTTAAATGAAATAGTGCTTTGATTGTGAAATATAAATATGAAATAGGATTTTCTGTAAATGCTTGATTGAATTATCTTACATCCAATTTAGACCAGTGCCTTTATCTCTTACTGGCTTCTTATTAATTCAATCATATAATATTATGTACAACCTTAGAGACAATTTTGATAACTTTCTATTAGAAACAAGACTATCACCTCAAGGGTGTCTATACAAATTATGATCTAATTTTTTATTGTTACAATTTGTCTTGTTGAATTTAACCCTAACTCTGAGAGACCAATAAGGTAGAGAGAAGTTTGAAAACCAATCCTTCTAACTGATGCTCAAATCGTAACTAATTTGAAATCTTAATTCCATAAGAGTTGCACAATAAAGAAATCTAATGAAATAGATTTATCCAAGGAACTAATCAAATGACTAAAATAATAGATTCATCAAAAATAAAGCAACACTAAATTGTTATATTGAAATAATCATAAGAAAATTGACTGGTATATATAGTTGTTCATAGTTTGATATTTTAGAAACAAAACCAAAAATGTATATTGGCATAGTGTATTGTTCAATGTCTCTCTCTTAAGAACTTCACATCCTCTATATATAAATAAGGATTTAGTTTGGGTGAAAAGGCAAACCCTTTCACAAATATTTATAACCAAACACTGACAAACTAACATAACAATTTGATCACATAAAAACTCCTTGAGATAATAATTTAAAAATATTTGGACACAAATGAGTCAGCCTCAGAACTCACCACATGCCTTGATTTGCATTGAGCATATGCATCCATGTCTAAGATAATATGTCTAAATATAATTTTGAGCATGATTTATCATTCCATTAGCATTTCCTCTCTCTGCAAATCCTTTTATATTCTTATGTTGTTTAATGATATTTTGCATATAAAATAACATAAATAAGATAACAATATATATTAATTTATGAGAATAAAACATTACTTGCATCTAGAAATGATTAGAAATTAAATTACATCCCTTTTTAGAATTTCATTTCCACTTATTTTATCTACAGGTTTCACTAATATACTCCTTTCAATTCCAAGGAATTGATTCCTTGACTGCCACACGTCATGATTCTGGGCTTTTTTCTCAATCCTCAATATTTTTATTTACGGGATCCCGCTATCTCACCACTTGTCACCAATATGTCATAATTCTAATAAATTTTCCTTTGTACAACTATAATTCAAGAACGTGAGCCTGAGTCTTCCTTAAGAATTTTAGGATTTGCATATGTCCTCTTCCATTTATGAAAACTTGCACCTCTCAATACCCTTTTTCGAAGCATCAAACCTTGACATCAAGTAGTACGAAACCTAACCATCTTTCCTTCACTAATAGTGTCTTCTCTCTCTACCCTTTTTCAATGGACAAGATGTCTTTTATTAGGAAAAAATTAGTGGGGTCCATAGCAACCATCATCAATTGTTAACAGTCGTTGGATGAACTTCAGATCAAGGTCCCATGAAGCATTTCAGGTTGATTTGAGGAATAACCTCCACCTTTTGGAAAAGTTCTCCAAATAGAAGACGTGTGTCTTGAGTGGAACCCTCAGCAACTATCATTGACTATCGACAAATACAAGATGATCATGATATCTATGACCCATGATGTATTTCAGGATGAATTTTTGAAAATACCTTCTCCTTTGATAATGTGCAGCGAAATTATGAAGACATGTGGCATGAGTTACTTATTAATTCACATTTAAACTATTTGTGGCCAATTTATTGTGTGCACTCGTACCCTTGTTCTTTTAGAGGGATTTTAGGGTGGTAAGAGTTTCCATCTCATCAGGATTCTGATGCCAAGCCCGAGTGACAGTTACTTACCTGAGCTAGTCACAAGCTCTATAAAATTTAGTATAACACATCAAATGAGATTTGATCTCAGTAAAAATTGAACTAAATTCTTTTTATATCAAAATATTAGGTGGGTTGTTCTCTAATTTTGTAAATTTGAAAATTTTCTCTGACCTAATGTTATGCCACGAGTCAGTTAGAAAACAATTAAAAATCATGCCCGAACATTTTTGATCTCCACAAAATTGTGCACGAACATAGTCCCATAGACCAAGAAAACTTTTACCAAATGGTTTTTCAAGATCCCTTTTGAGTGCAAAGATTTTAAATGTCAAAGATGGCAACTTTTCATTTCAAAAAATTTCACTAATGAACATGCTTAAAACTTCATTTACTTTTTTTTAGCCTTCAAAAATATATCAAATGGGCTAATGATGATCTAAAACCTATATGGTGAAATTTTCTTCTTGGCCTAGAATCTAGAACTCTAAATTTTGCAAAATTTAGGATTCCAATAGTGGCTCTTTCTGGGGATGTATGCTCCCTATGAGCATAGCAAGATCCTAGTTATCTCTGGAGAAGCAAACCATGCACTGGGAATTATTCAATGTGACATTTTTTATCCTCCAAGAAATAATAATTTTTACCTCCCTTATCAACAATGATGAAAGGCCCTAACCACAAGGCTTCCAACTTCTCATGCTTTCCCTTGTCCTGATCTTTAGAATACCCAATCTCCCTCCTGAAATTTTCTCTCTTTGGCCTTTTTATCATGTAAAATCTTCACCTATTGTTTCTTTCTGACAGTTTGATTTTGTGCACTTCTTATTTCTTCTAGTTCAATAAGTGCATTCATCCTATCCTCCATGGGATCAATGTCTTCCAATTTCTCTTGAGCAATGAATTGGTATATTGGCAACAAATTATGGATAGGAAACCTTGTTGTTTTTCCATATACCACTTCATAAGGTGAGTATCTTATTGATTTTTTAACCATAATTCTATCTTCCCATAATTTCAATCCCAACTTAGAGTCCCATGCTATCTTGTTGTTATCTAGCATTCTTCTGATAATTTTCAAAACATCCTTATTAGTTGATTCAACCTTCCCATTTCCCTATGGATGATATGGTGAAGAAAAAGATAGTGTGACTCCATATGACTCATAGAAGTTTGAAAATTATTTTGATCTAAAGCACATTCCATTGTCTTCTATAATCTTATTAGGTACCCCAAACCTAGTTAAGATGTATTCCATTAAGAATTTGATTACCACTTTAGTGGTAGATGGCCATACTGGTATGGCTTCAACCCATTTTGTAAAATAATCAGTGGATACAAGAATCCACATGTGTCCTCCACTTGATTTATTTGATATCTCACCAATAAAATCAATGCCCCACATTTGGAATGGTTCTTCCATTTGCATAGTTCTCAGAGGCAAGGCAAAATTGACATCAAAATATTAGGTGGGTTGTTCTCTGATTTTGTAAATTTGAAACTTTTTTCTAACACATTTTTATGCCATGGGTCCGTCAGCAAATAATTAAAAAGCATGCCTAAACTTTTCCGATCTCCATGAAATTGCACAAGAACATAGTCCCATATACCCAAAAAACTTTTACCAAATGGTTTTACAAGATCCCTTTTGAGTGCGAATATTTTAATTGTCAAAGATATAAACTTTTCATTTCTGAAAATTTCATTGATGAACACATTAAAACTGTATCTACTTTTTTTTTTTCCCTAAAAAACATATCAAATGGGTTGATGAATATATCAAACCTATATGGTGAAATTTTCTTCTTGGCATGGAATCTAGAACTCTAAATTTTGATAAGTAGGAGATATTTTCCACAACAAGTCAAATTGTGATATTGCTATCAGGATTTAACTGTGTAGTTTTTTTGAGTCAAACTCATTGACCCATGATTCATGAGTAGTGGTTCACCAAAATCATCTCTCATGAGAATGAAATGGAACACTTAGCACTCATTGGATCTAGGTGATGCTCACAGAGGTGAAGCATCGGGACTTCCTGGGAGGTCACCCATCCCAGTACTACTCCAGCTTGAGCGCGCTTAACTACAGAGTTTCCTCCATGGTTAAACCCACTCTAATTGCATCCTCATTTACAAAACCTTCACCAAGTGTTGTGCCTTATGAACCATTCAGTAGAAAGCCCCTACTTATCAATTTATGAGCTTAAGGGGCTTTCTCATGAATGGTTCATAAGGCACAACACTTGGTGAAGGTTTTGCAAATGAGGATGCAAGTAGAGTGGGTTTAACCATGGAGGAAACTATGTAGTTAAGCACGCTTGAGCTGGAATAGTACTGGGATGGGTGACCTCCTAGGAAGTCCCAGTACTTCACTTCTATGAGCATCACCTAGATCCAATGAGTGCTAAGTGTTCCATTTCATTCTCATGAGAGATGGGTTTGGTGAACCACTACTCATGAATCATGGGTCAATGAGTTTGACTAAAAAAAACTACACAGTTAAATCCTGATAGCAATATCACAATTTGACTTGCTGTGGAAAATATCTCCTACTTATCAATTGATGAGCTTAAGGGGATTTCTAATGAATGGTTCATAAGGCACAACACTTGGTGAAGGTTTTATAAATGAGGATGCAAGTAGAGTGGGTTTAACCATGGAGGAAACTTCGTAGTTAAGCACACTTGAGCTGGAGTAGTACTCGGATGGGTGACCTCCCGGGAAGTCCCGGTGCTTCACCTCTATGAGCATCACCTAGATCCAATGAGTGCTAAGTGTTCCATTTCATTCTCATGAGAGATAGGTTCGGTGAACCACTACTCATGAATCATGGGTCAATGAATTTGACTCAAAAAAACTACACAGTTAAATCTTGATAGCAATATCACAACTCTAAATTTTGCAAAATTTAGGATTCCAACATGTACTATATGTGACCTATAAATTTAATGTTTATATCTTATTGTTTGGGTCCATTCTATGTTTGGTCCAATTGGTTCTAGCATGGGACCTTATTCCATTTTGTTGTTCTTAGTAGAGAAAGTAATTTCTTGGGAAATGATGCCCCTTGGAATCCAAATTCTGGTGTGCCAAAGAAGTGAGTGCATTGTAAGGAGCCTGTGCATCTAGACTTCTAAGCTATCTACTCTAAATAAGTGCAGTTCAAATATATCCGCAATGGGAATTTAGGGAATACTATCACAGCCTATCATAGAATTTTAAATGTCTTATGGATAATCTACCATATATCAAGACATTATTTCTGTTGTGTTTGTTGTGTGTTCTTTTCAAAAAAAAATATCTTACAAACAAAAATATTTAGCTATCAAAATATGCTAGTGTCTTTAGGAAGTATGTCAATGACCTAATTGGTCATAATTTAAAAATTGAAAATGTCAAACTGAAAACTACAAACAAGTTTTCAAAACCATTCTTTGAAATCTTCAAACTATTAATTTGTCAAACTAACACCTGCAAATTGCCAAATTACTCTCTAAAATCTGCAAAATAGACCAAATGTCATAGATTTTCATAATTAACCCCTAAATTGCTGCAATTTCTAGTTTATTGCCATGGTCAATATGTTTTACTGTCATAATTAATTCATGTTATTTTCACAATTTCCTTCATACTACATCAATCAATATATATTATTTTTACAACTGACCACTCTATTTTCTGTAGTTTCTAATTAAATACCACAACTAGCCTTGTGCATTGCTGCATTTGACCACTTTTATTGCCACAACTATTGTTATATTACCATAATTGATTACTATGTATATTCTTCAAAACTCTATCACTATCAAACTAACTTACTTTGAGATCGAGAAGAATCAAGTTATGTCCCTAAAATTGATATTTCTCAATAGGAACTAAGACTTGTTAGATAAGTTAATCCTTTTTGTTTACATCATTTATATCCTATCATTAATTTTTTAGAAATATGCCTCTTCAATTATATACTTTTCGGCGTAGACCCATAACTAGATCTTAGACTAGGAACAACAAATATGATATGTACGCTAACCCATTCCCTCCATAGGAAGAAGAACCAGAACCCAATCTCTATGACAACACAAACCCCTTCATGTATTCAAAAAAATTTCCTGAGACAACACAACTACCCTCCTATCCATCCATGTTGCAATATATTACTAAGGAATAACTAGGAGACATAGAACAAGATGAATACTCTTCCTCGATAGTAGATATTTTGGTGGAACAAAATTCTCAGAACTACCTATCTATGATTTTAGACAGAGTAAAACTCCCCCTGGATTTGATGTATCTACAATATGGCATGAATATCTATTAGTTGGCCCAAATTCAACACAAGCTACAATATCTCAAACCTCATCTACTCTTGATTCTTTAGAAGCAAACTCGTCTTCTATTCAAACATATACATAAGCTAGTTCCTCTTTTGCATGGGATCTATCAAAACTAGTCAAAACATTGTAGGTTATTAAACTATTTTATCCACTATATAGCTAGTTCATCCCAAGTATATTTTTCAAGTGCTATCACATCTAGTTCCCAAATCTAGTTATCAGCACAAAATACTTATTACAACATGTTTGTTAGTACCCAAACAATGCAATCAATTCTAATTGGATTCAGACCCTGACAAATATAAAGATGAGTAGGATCTCAAACTCTATAATTTTTATGTTTATTCAACTCCCACCATGATTTAGACCTTGGCTTCAACAACAACCCCAATATTAGTAATCCCAAAATTAAAACTTGACACATTTTCAAAAATCACTACCACCTATAAATAAAAATCAAATTCCTGGTAGATCATATATGTGTTGGGAAAGAGGCAAAGATACACATTGATTGTATGTTGTCATTGATGTCAACTATACCCATTTTATATTTGGTCTCCCAACATATTTTCCTTATACTGAAGGAACTTATGAAAATCATCTAAGTATGGATGAACATGTAGTAGTATACAAATTCAACAATATGATCAGTACGACTTTATGTTAGGTTAAATTATGAGTAGAGAAGTTATTATAAGGTTGGTTGGATTATATTCTATGGTAATCTATGATATTAGTAGATGATGTCATGTTTTGGTTATGTTTTGATGCTTTGAGTATTGGATTATCAAAGAAGTGTAGAAGATAGAGTCAGTCAGTAGATGGATCGATTAGGGATCTTACTAGACCAATGATCCAATTAGTTTGATCAAATATTTTGGTAGATATGACATACTACACATTATATACATCTTGGTAGAGTTTATCGTGGATATTTGATCAATTTATTGGTCGAGGTTGCACACGTTATACACTTTTCTATATATTCTATAGTTCTTATGATGATGATGATGATGATGATTGTTAGAGTTTTAGGTGACTCTACAACACCCCTAGGATTGAATGCAAGACTAAGATAACTTCCATAAGAGATTGGCAAGACAATTGCATTAAGATGCAAGAATGATATTATTGATCATGGACATGATTAAAATATACATAATAGGCCTCCTTATATAGGAAAGGAGATAAGAGACAATGATAAGGAGTTGATAAGATATTACCTATGCTAGGTGTAATCACATGTCCACCAAATGTGGATCATCCTCCATTATGCAATAAAGTATGTGCAATGGATTAGGATGATAATGTGATAAGAGCACAAAAGGTGGATTTCACACACAAAGAGGTATGTGATGAGAACTATCACACCTAAAGTAGAAATTCTCCTACACCATGTGCTTGAATGAGGTGCACACTCCTAGGTGTCTCAATCACTAACTACTATGCAATGCATTATCCTAAGTAAGATTAAGTTAAGTGTAATTAGGAATATTTAATTACACCAACAATGATGATGATGATGATGATGATGATGATGATGATGATGCAATGATTAGAGGATATTGTGTGAAGATTAAAGATTTTATGTACCTGATTGCAAAGGTTAGGTTTATGTATATTTGATGCACTTGTACATGGAACTATACAGGCATATGTGATGCTATTTTTAGTTTACCAGTTTGGAGCGTACCCTAATACTATCTGTAAGCAATCATCCTGCTAAGGGTTGTAGCCCTCTCTTTGTAATTAAATAATGTGCTCCAAGCAACATGCCTGAATGCTATTGCATTCCTATTTTGTACTATTTTCCTTAACCAAGTTAACTATATTTTTGAAAAGATATTTGTGGGTTCCATCCCCACCGTGATTTTTCCCTTAATCGGGTTTCCACACAAAAATTATGGTGTCATGAGTTTCTATATGTTTACTTTTTTATATTTGTTTACTCTTCATTGCGGTTATCTTATGGTTGTGCAATCAATTTAATAAAGTTAAAAACTACTATACACTAATTCACCCCCCTCTTAATGTTCCTCAATAGAAACAATTGGTATCAGTGATTAGTACCTTGAAATAAGTCTAACATCTTGAGGAAGGTACGGATGAGTGATTCAACTATTTCTAGCAGTATTCAGAAGCAATTCCTTATTGCACTTGAAGATGTTGACAAATCAAATGTTGAGAACATTGAGCTGAAACAAAAACTCAAAGAGGCAGAAAGATTTATATAGAGTCTAAAAGGATACCCAAACAAATATAGAGAAAAGAGGAAAGATCTTGTTGAGTAATTACAACTGAAAGGAAGCAATAATAATTCACAAGCCCTAAAAGATAAATCAGATGAATATGAACAACTTGCTAAAGAAAATGATAAACTAAAGCAATAAATGGAAGCCACAATGATGAAATTGACAAAGGATTGAGACAAGGAAGAATATTGAGAAATACTTGAAAGAAAAATCTGAAGAATGTCATAAATTTAATTGTCATGTTGTTCAATTGTATCTTGACCTTGAAGAATCTAGATACAATAAGCAAGATCTTGAAAGGGTTAATGAAGTTCTAAGGAGAGAAATTACAGAAAAAAATGATTTCAAAGAGAAATTATAATCTAGTTTGGTGAAGCTTGATGAACATCTTGAGAGACAAATAATGGTAGGAGACAAACATGGATTAGGATTTGAAAAAGGAGAAAGTTCAGGATCAGGAGGACAAACCAATTCATCAAAGAATTAGATAGAAAAAAGAAGGATAAACCTATGAGGAAACCAAAATTCAATGGTAGATGTTTCACATGCAAAAAAGTTAGTCATCAAGCGAAGGAGTATAGATCCAATGCTATATCCTTTTCAGGCTATTATTAGCACAAATGAACTTGAGTATTTTTAACTAAAAATTATTTTTTTTCAAACATATGGTCTAGTTAGATTCATTAGATAAGTCCTTCAACTTTTCCAATTGGAAATATCTATTAAATGTATGTATTTTACCAATTTGGATCCAATTACCAAAGAAATAAAATTATTTTAGAAAAGTGATGTTTCAATAACTCTTACTCTTTTTAATGATATTTTAAAAAATATATAAAAATACCCTTTTGTAGAGCTCAGAGTCAAGATCATTGTCATAGAAGTTTTATTGTATTTTGATTAGATCTAATTTATTATAATTTTAAAATACTGCAAGTAGGTATTTTAACATTCAAGAAGATGATGCTTCAAATAAAGAAAAAAATTACCAAATCATATAAAAAAAATTAAAATTTATATTTAACACTAGAGGAGAGAGTCATCTTCAATAATATGTATTTTTATTTATGAATGGTGTAGATTTGATAGGGGAAATTTGACGAGAGATGAAAACTATTGATTTCAGATAAGTTTGACTTTGAGTAGTTATATCAAAGTAAATATACATCGAAAACCACTCTTTCTTCTTTTTTACACTAGCTATACATGTCATTTATAACATATTTTCAAATTAGAGGAAAAATAGATTATGTGTATATACTTGTTTGGTGGGAGCTACACCTTAGATTGTCAGCATTTTTTAGCAAGTGAAAAATGGACTTCAAAAATTAAACAAATATGTCAATTATTGTTCATTTTTTTAAAAAAAAATTATATACATAAACTTTATCCAATTTTACACATTTCATCAGTTTACATCATCTTCAAATTTTAAACACAAATGCCACATTTATGTCGTTAAAGTTGAATAGTTTGTGTGGTGGTGACCTTTTCCTTTATAAAAGTGTGACATGGGTTTGTACTTTTACCCATTACAATTGTAACAACTATGGACACAAATAAATTGAGTGAAGAACCAAGATAAGGCAAGGAAATGTTACCTCTTAAAAATACAACAACTTTGGACACTTGGAAAAGTAGTGAAGATTAAATTAAACAAATCAAAGGTATGGAAAATCAAATTTGGTGTGTTTCAATTGCAAAAAATTTGGTCACATTGCTAAGAATTGTAGATATGTAATAAATTTAGAGGTTCGGTAGAGAGAAATAATGCTAGGGATGATAAGGGAAAGAAAATTGTTGATGTTGAAGAGGTTAAGAAGGAAACGAAGAAGACATGGATGATAAAAGAGCATATTGATTCTTTAGGATAGATAACACTAGTTTCTGGTTTGGATAATTCTTTAGAAAATTAATTAGGTCTAGGACCTAAGGGGTGGTTCTTAATGAAAAATATTACCCTACCCCTATTTTGGAACTATTGAAGGAATTGGTCAACTTAGATAGTTGAGGAATTGATTTTAGATCCTATTGATATCTTATTTGAAAATTTTTATCATGATCTTAACGGTCATGTGAAGAATTTATTTCACTATTCATAAGAAGCTTTATGAGCTAGGGTTCAGTTGCATTTACTATGAATTGATTTCTACAGCATGTGAACGAATAAAAAGGCTTTGTGAGATATCACTTTGCACCTTTCTATCTTGTGAAAAATCTTGCAAAGAGACTAAAGGATATTTGAGTAGAAATCATGAGTCATTTTCAAAGATCAAACTTGTAAATGGGTGGTCTCACAATAGTGTGTCCCACTTTTTGACCAACTTTGACACAAAGATCAATATTCTCAGAAAAAACTTCACTTTTGAACACCTATTGCCGCAAAACTATAAGGAATGTGAAGATGATGTAAACTAGAGTCTTTTAGAATTTTCTTTTTAGTTTCTAAATATATTTTTCTAAAAAAATTTAAAATTCATTTAAATTCATTTTTCCTTCTCCTTC
The DNA here is from genome assembly GCA_027943335.1 of Chamaecyparis obtusa. NCBI lineage: Eukaryota > Viridiplantae > Streptophyta > Pinopsida > Cupressales > Cupressaceae > Chamaecyparis > Chamaecyparis obtusa. The sequence goes on from BSBK01001561.1 coordinate 1,440,203, forward strand.
AAAAAGTGGTTTGTGTGAAAAATCATGTTTTTAAGGAGGTACTGTCACTTGGATCAACATAACTTTTTTTCAAAATATGATAACAATGTAATTCTTTCGAGATTATATTTGTAACTTCAATATCTAAAGGATGCAATTGGTTTCATTCATTTTGGGTCAATATTTCATAGTTTATTAAGTTCTAAAGTAACAGTAACTGTAATTTAGACATAAGGTCACTTGGATCGCTCTAACTTGATGTGTGTATATCGAAATTCATTTTTTCTTTTTTCTTTTTATAGAAAGACAACACAAATAATCTTTTACTACATTTTTTTATTTTTATTTTTTTGTAATTTACTATTTTTCCCAAAGTCTTGAAGAGACAGGTTGTTGAATGACCAAACAACCTATGTTTAGTTAAAGTAATATTTAAAAGTGATAATGAACTCAATATGTATTAAAATTATATTCATTAGAAAGCTTGTTCTGAATAGCATCATACTACATAAATAGGTTTTTCAAATGGATTCATTTGATTTGCCAAAACATAAAGTCGAAGTGATTTTTTGTCAGCATTTTAATAGGTGCGAAGGAGACTCCATTGTAGGTATGAATGAGGAGTATAGATGTTATATCAATGTTTTTTTAATCTAAGAGGCTTTGAACTAACCATTTGTAATTAATTCTTTCAAATGGAACCTCTCAAGGCTTAAATCATCATATTTTATTAAAAATGTGTTATTTCAACAAAAATCAGCATGTCTAAAAATGTGGGACACACTATTGTGGGACCACCCAAACCCTATCGTCGACAAAAAAGGTATTTACCATTTCAAAGCTTGTTGAAGTCATTTTGAGATTGTGAATACACCTATGGTAGTAAATGTCAAGGATAGACCCCATCCTATTTTCAAGAAATATCCTTAAAATTCTATGGAAGATGATCCCAAGGGTGCATTTTCAAAAGTTCCATACTGAGTTTTACATGTTGAAGATATTAGGGCATACATTCATTATCACATTGAGGATTTAGGAGAGGATGTGATTCATCAGGCATATGAGTCTCTGTGTGAAGAAGTAAAATTGAGGGAGGAATTTAAATCATTACAAATCATGAATATTTTACATATTATGTAGTTCGTTACTTTTGATGAACTGGAATGGATGCATATTATTTTGAGCAAAATGTATGATCAGTTTGTTTGGTTAGATACCCTACAAGCTTACTAAGGATTTCTTGGAAGCTATAACTATATTTTGTGCTAATGGTGAAGTTCCCTCTTTGATATCAACTCGATGAAACCTACTAACAGATTTCACTAGATGGCAGTAGAAAAAAAGAGCAATGACAATTGATAATATCAAAGAGCTAGATGTAAAATTTTCATCTATGGTGTTCAGCTACGAGGTTTACCATTCTAGAAGAGAAAATTCCATTTCCAACACTATCATCTAAAAATCTTACCAAATGATGAGGAAGGAATTGAGTTTGATATGTGGGCAGCCTCGAGAGTATAGCTTATGTAGAATCTAGAAAATATTAATAAGGAAAAAAAGAAAATTTTCAAGTATGGATCACTGGTGATATATATCTTTTTCTATGTTATGAACCACTTCACAGGGTTCATTGGTATAACATGGAGTGTCATGCCCCGCAAGGGAACTAGGGAAGAGAACAAAGATTTTCTTTGTAAAAGAAAACCTAAGTAATGATTTATGAAAATTTTTGAATTTTTGAATGAATTATAGAAACAAAACATAGTTTAACTTATATTCCTCCAAGGTTCCCTTCTTATTTAATGCACAATTAATTTAAGACTATTTAGTGTACTAACAACTTGATTTACTTCTTAAGAAAACTACATCACAACATTTATAGATTCTTTATAAAGAAATACAATGTACTTTCATTTCAATTGGCCATTTAAATCCATCTATATTCCTAAGTATCCTTTATGAACAATATAACATTTAAAGCATTAATACCATATAACATAATCATCTAAACATTTGATACATTGTAAATATTACATTTCTTTTACTAGCTTTTCCCTTAATCAACAATAATGAGAAACCTACTACTTTACTTGAAATCTTACCAAATCCCTTTCTTTTCCAACATACATCATATACATAGAGTTTGTGCTTTCACTTTTCCTTTTTCCTAAGTCTACCCATTTCAAATACATCATTTTGAAATACATTAATGATTACATTACATTCATCTCCTCTTGGGAGGTAACAATAATTTTACATCATGAAAGATAAATACAAGTCTTCATTCTTCATAGCTGGAACATTATGCAAGCATGAATCCTTAAGCACTACATCCACAAAAGGTACCTCGATAAAAATATTTACCACCCAACCATGTGGATACCAAAAGACCCACTCCCCTATGCTAGGAGATAAACACCAAGGTCCACAAAGAAGGGATAGCTAGGCCATACCTAGGGTTGGGTAACCTTTCCCAAATAGAAAATGAAAAGAAGATCAAAGTATAAATCTTTTCCCAAAGGTTCTAAGGCTTGGTAGAAACTCTAAGCAACAAGCTAAGTGAGTGTCATCACATAGCCCTCACCCCTTGGGTTGTCTTGGTACTAGCCATTCTGGGCCCCGGGCCCCAAGTAGGCACATGCAGAACTAAATACCTTTCATACAGACAAGCACCATTCGATCATACCTACACATAGGCACCTTCTACCACTCTCATCCATAGCCTTTACTATTAGTAATGGAATGGGAAAGGCATACATTAATCTTTTTTAGTGTTTGAACCCACTCCCATAATTTTTAATTAAATTATCAATTTTTAAAACAACTCTTTAGTCAAGTATCCTGGTACTAGCTACTTAGGGCCCCAGCCCTGCACTGACAGCCACTCACTTAGTGTTCTTAGGTTTTCTACCCTTAACCCAAACATCACATACACATCATACATGAAGTAAAACACATCATAAACACATTTGAGAACTTGCATCAAAGAATAGAAAAGAATAGGAGAGTTTAGGGATGTTTACGAAAATTAGGAGCATTTAGGGAGGCTTAGAATAGTCTTGATCCTCCAGACAATCCTAAACCCTAATCCTACTTCCTAAACACATCCTAACCCTTATTAAAGCATCTAAATGCACCATATAAGCTCCACCAAACAAGTAATTAACATATATAGTTTATACAAAATTCCATATGCAAAACACAATGCTCCATCTATGGAAACCTCCCAAGCCTGAAATTTAACTAAGTCTGAATTTTTAGAAATCTCCAAAATCTAGAATCTACATCTTAACTCCTATGAAATTGAAACCTATCTCAAACATCCTAAAATGTATCTAATTTCTTTATACAAATATAATTTAAAGTATAAGAGTATCAGACTTATACTTAAAGTATATATTTGTATAAATCCTGCCTAAACCCTAAACCGAGATCAAACTACGCATTTGGTAATGAGGACTGAGCAATTCTTAACAGGAACTAGGCATTTCTACAGAATGACAAATAATTAAAAAAATGACTGGCAGATCTGACTTGCGGGTAAAACTGCGCATTATGGGGACTATGGGTGCCTAGTCTAGGCAAGACCCATTTGAGATCTCCTAGTTTCCATGAAAAAATGGCCCTCCAACTAGGATTACTAGCCATCTAAACCTACTTTAGATTTGAACAATGAAAAGTGGTATAAAACTAACCTATTTCTAAGAAAGGCTAAAACACCCTTTCCAAAGTTTTGGATGATCCTACAGACCCCTAAGACATATGGGAAGATGTCACAAGGATCCTAGGACATCTACAAACACTTGCTAAAGAAAGATAGAAGACAAAAAATACATAGCAATAATTTATAGAAAGCTTCTTATATCTATAATAGTAACAAAACATAAATCCTTCTCTACACAATACAACAGCATAGTTCATCTCTTAAACAACAAGCATATAGAAAATAACTATAATATAATAGCATTGCAAACAATTAATCAAACAAAAGGATCATCACTAGGATAGATCCTACCTGGAGTCTTGCGAAGATCAATTTTTGGAGAGAGGAGGATCCAAGCACTCTTAGCCCAATCCAATCACCTCTTCAGACTCCTTCAACAAGAAAACCAATTCCAGCCTCTTTCGAGAGAAAATAAAAGAAATCTTAGAGAAAATAAATTCTCTCCTCACAACTATAGTTTTCCTACAAATAAATTCTCAATCAAACAATGTCTCTTCTCCATCCAAATTCATATGCCAACCCCCTCTCACAAAGGAGATCTCTCTGTATATAGATTGGAGGGAGTAGTTGCCTGGGTAATCCAACCATCCCAACTATCCACCAGTTATTTGTTAATAATATGGTTTGCAAAATCATTCCCGTGAAGGGATAAATAAATTTTATTTAATAAAACTTTAATCTATGACTCCTAGATTTAAGGGTGGCAAAATAGATAATATATTTTAGGAATAATTTACTAAGTTAGATAATCATGGTAATAGAATTTACCAAACACATTTTCCATTTATGAAAGTAACATAGATTTACTATAGCCTTATAATGATTTCCTTTGTTTAAGGAAGGCAGTAGTAATTATTTCCTCCAACACATTTACCATACCATAAACTTATTTAATTTTTTTATTAATATAATGCAATAATTACTTGCCAATAATTATATAAATATATGTATGCATATGCATATGTGTGCACCCATATGCCTATGTGTACATATATTATTATTATTATAAATATTATTGCAAACATAATATTATTATTATAAAACATATTATTTATTCATACACTAATCCATATTCTTTACAAAATACAATAGTGATATATATATATATATATATATATATATATATATATATATATATATATATATATATATATATATATATATATATATATATATATATATATATATATATATATATATATATATATATATATATATATATATATATTAGGTAACTACTAACATAAGTTGGAATTTACCACTATTATTAAAACATTTATTATTATTATTTCCATAGACATCTTATTATTAAGAATATTATAAAACATTATTAAAACCATAAATTCTTTATTATTATTGATATTAAAATGACATGATTTAATCACATACTAACTCATTCCTAACAAGATACACTAGTACATATAAGTAACTACTAATAAAGATAAATTACTAAATCATACCCTCATATGAACAATAATTCACATCAATAATCTACTAACAAAAATTGAACATACCATGAAGACAATTAGAGCTACCATACTCAAATCCTCATTCTCAACGAATGCAAAAGACAAGAAACCAGCTACAAGATCCACAAAACCAACAAACTAAGAGGACATAGAAATACATCATCCACACAAGGGACTATCTCAGGAACTCCCCACCTAAGGATAAAAGGGTCAGAGGTCAAGTTCCTTCTTATGGAACCTTGGTGATATTTCTGTAACAACAACAACGATTGAGGATTTTGAGGGATCGCTTAGACCTGTGAAACTAGGTGGAGATGATACCTGGTACCTACAATCCTGCATCACAAAGAAGAGATACATGTATACATATGGATATACATACAAATCAAATATATGAAAACAGATGACCAAGATTGATACATCGTGTGGACCTCAACTAAGTGAGTAACTACGACTTTGTACTAAGTCATGAAAACACATCAGACACATATCCATGAAACATAAAACATCATGATAATGGTTATATTCAAATCCTTGGGTTAGCTCCATAAAACACACAAAGATAGATGGTTTTCTAATTTCATAAACATATAAATGATAACCATAAATGATCATATCAATCATCTGATAAACATATCATCATCCACAAAACATAAATGTAAATATATAGTTCTAACCATCATAATAGAATGTCCAAATCAGAAAGTCCAAGTATCACCATAGGAGAGGATATTACATGGAGGAAGGAAATAATTATTGTGAACCATATCACTAATTACTATCTAATGCTTGATCAAACAAATAGGAGAAGAGAATTTTGGGGATAATTTTAGATATTTCAGGAATAGATGAAGTTGAGATGGATGATTCGAAGATAGCTAATTGAGAAGTATGAAGACACTATTTTTTTATGGTTAAGATTGATGAATGTGAGATGGAAAAAGTGGATCCAAGAACTTCTTGGATCTTACCGATGGGTTATGAGGTTGATCTTGAAATTTTGGAACAAAATGTGGAAGATCTTTTGAAGAAAGTAGTTGACTCAAATGAAAAGAGGTTTGGTACCTACAAAGAAAAGACCCTTGAGGTGCATCTTGTAGTGAAAAAACTAGCTATGAAGAGGAGAGTTAGAAGATAATTTGAGATTGTGGCAGAAATAATGGGTCTTACTAAGAAATAAATTGTAGAAGATAGGACAAAGTTCAAAGAAGAGAAGAAGAAATCAAAAGAAGACAAACTTATTCATGTTGAGGATGATAGTGATGGACCCTCTCCCTACATTCTATTCAAGAATAGATTTACTAGGAGTTTTGCAAAGGCATATGAGGAAGATATTACAAAGAAGATAGTGACACCTAAACCATCTATACCAAGAGTGACTATACCAAAAGTCACTCTATCAAAGGAAACAAAACCAAAGAAATTTTCATAATCAGTAACAAAAGAATTCAAGCCTAGTAGAAAGAGAATAAAAGAAGACAGAGATGAATCCACATAATTATATGACTTGAAGAATAAGCTGACATCTAAATGAGCTAAGGAAACCAGACTGGTGATTAGAAAAGTACCTAAAGAAGTTACTATTGGTAAGCCACCATTTTCTTAATTATTAAACAAACTGGTTAAACATGGCATCTTAATTCAAGTAAAGAAGTATTATAAAACTATAGTGAAGAAGAAAAGAGAAATTCAAAGGAAGAAATAGTAAATTATTTGAAAATATTCAATAGAGAACTTGTTGAGATTAAAAGGTAAATCCCTGATTATATGTTTTCCGAACTTGAGGAAAGGAGACCGATTTTATTAGAGGGAGATAAGAAAATTAAGAAGGAATAATAAAAAATCTATGGTTGGTTATTACAATTGAAGATCATAATAAATTCCTTGAGGAAGAAAAAATAAAAATCTTGACTAAAACAAGAATAAATTGGATTATGAGGTATAAAATTGATGAGGTTGTTGAGGAAAATAAAGGAATTTATGAGTAAAATACTCTTGGAGAATTGGTATGAAGGTCTTACACTAAAGAAGCTCAAGAAGGAAACTCAAGAATCTATAATTTATACATGTTTTTACTCCATAGTTGTAGAACTATATTTCTTTACTTTCGGTGTACCCATATCACTCTCTATAGGTTAGAATGATGAAGAAGATATTCTTAATGTAAAGAACTACAAAGCTACAATACAAGAGGATGAATATAAGGAGTTCATGGGAGTGGAAAAGGATAATATTGATGGCATACCTATTGATCTTGATCAAGGAAAACCTAATATAGAATTAACTCATATTGATGATTGGAAAGGAGATGAGGACAAAACTAGACTAGACCCTATGTATGAGAAGACCCTTGAGAAGACTGACGAAGTAAAGGTTGAACAATCTAAGGAGGAAAGGGACACTTCAAAGGTAGTACATACATTATTAGAAAAGGAGATCAGTGGTATGTAGTTACAAGGTCTAATTGGGTTGGATACTCTTGGTGATGATCAGTTGATGGAACTTTCTTTGGTCTCTCATTCCAGAGAAATAGAACATATCTTGAAGTCCAGTGAGAATGGGAATAAATTCTTAACAAGGGTAGAAAATGTGTTGAGTAAGGTCATGCCAAAATTAACATTAGATCAGAATTACCCTACATATATTCAGCTAAAAGGACTATTGGATGTAGTTGACTCACACTTTCAATCTATTGAGAAATCATCTATAGTGCAGGTATAGAATGAATTCAATGTAAGAAATTTTAATTAGCTGAATTTGATGATTGTGAGAGACAAGGAATCATTATTTTTTGCTATTCAAAGTTTAAAGGACTCTTTGGGAGAACGAGGAGAAATATATTAGTCTTGTATTGATTATCCAAAATGTTTAGCTTATCTAGATAAGATCATCAAGGAAAATAAAGCTAAACAAACTAAGATCTCACAAGCATATGACCCCCCAAAGGATTTAGCTTTGGTTCATGTATTTCAGATGACTAAAATGAATGATAAGATCAAGTCATTTTTCACTAAGAAGGAAGGAATAAAGGGAAGGATTGGAGAATTGGTGAATCAAATTATTCCTAATATTGATGTTTTGACAAGAAGTGTGAAAGAAGCTTCTCCAGCACATGAATATGTTGATGCACCTGATGTTAGTGAAGCAAAGAAATTGGCCTATGTAGTTTTGGGCATATTCAAATTGTTGAGAGTCAGAAGAAAAGTTGGGATGTTTATTTTTCAACTCTAAAGAGAAACTTTTATGATATTTTCAAACTTTTATAAGTACTATTTGCATACCTATGTATATAGGTGGATGTTATAGGATTTTGGTAGTCAAATCTTGGTGTAGTTCCCTTCCTTTTCCATTGATTTTGAAGGGGGAGAGATAATGTGAGAAAAATAAGATGATTATCTGGGTGGGAGCATGCATTTTTGGTTAGTAGAGATAGTCTTGGAGCTTGGAATATTTCTAAAAATACTTGTCATTTTCCTCTAAGTGTTTCCATCAATGAAAAAGGGGGAGATTGATTTGAAAGAGAAACTAATACATAATGATTGTATGTTGTCATTTATGGAAACTATACTCATTTTATATGGTCTCCCAACATATTTTTCTTATACTAAAAGAAACTATGCAAATCGGCTAAGTATGGATGAACAGGAAGCGATATACAGGATCAACAATATGATTAGTATTAAGATGTTTGGTTGAATTATGAGTAGATAAGTTAGTAGAAGGTTTCTTGGAGTCTATGATATGGTATTCTATGATTAAATTAGATGATTTTATGTTTTGATTATGTTTTCATGCTCTAAGTATTCGATTAGCATAGAAGTGTAGAAGATAGAGTTAGTCAGCAGATAGATCGATCAATGATCTTACCAGATTGATGATTTGATCAGTTTGATCACATATTTTGGTAGAGATGACATACTAAACATTATCTATATCATGATATAGGTTAGCATGGTTTGATCAGTTTAATTGTTGAGGTTGCATACATTACATTATTTTCTATTGGAGCCGACAATGGACCTATTATATTTTGATGATAGTTATATATGCTAGAGTTTTTTTTTTATTATGATGATGAGGATGATGATGATGAAATTATTAGAGGATATTATGCAAAGATCAGAGATGTTGTGTACCTGATTGTAGAGGTTAGGTTGATTTATATTTGATGCACTTTCATGAAACTATACAGGCATATGTGATGCTATTTCTAGTTCAACATTTTGAATTGTAGTCCAATACTATCTAGAAGTAGTGAGATTTCTAAGGATTGTATCCCTCTCTATAATTGAGCAGTGTGCTCCAGGTAGCATGCATGAATGCTATTCCATTCCCATTTTGTACTATTTCCCTTAATTGGGTTAACTATATTTATGTAGAGATATTTGTGTGTTCTATCCCCTTCATTTTTTTTCCCTTAACCAAGTTTCCATGCCAAAATCATGGTGTCATGAGTTTGTGGATGTTTAATTTTTTATGTATATATTTACTCTTTATTGTGGTTAGATTATGGTTGTGCAATCAATATAATAAAGTTAAACAGGATCAAATACTTATTCACCCACCCCCCCTATCCCCCCTCTCAATGTTCCTCAATGCCAACAATATGTCAACACAATAACTCCAAGATCCAAGGAAAACTAATCTATCTTCTAATAGGCAAAAAATGCCACAACCAAATGTTGGAAATATGCCAAAATCACAAGCCCATATCCTCATGCAAAAAATGCAAGACATGAAAAATTAGTTTCAATACCTTCAAAACTAGGGACAAATGAAGTACTACACTATAGAGGACTTGTACCCATATCCTTTTGATCACTTGATATATATGCCTCTATTTCCTACACACTTTCTAGTACCCAAATTTGAAAAGTATTGAGGAAAAACAAACCCTATCAAACACATTAGGGAATTCTTCACAAGTTTCATCGAGTTTTCTTGTGATTTAAAAACTTACCCCATGTGATTATTCCCTCAAAGTCTATCCAAACCAAAAATGGAATGGTTCTCACATCTACCCCATGACATCCAATCCTAGGGTAATTTTTCTAAAAATTTCATCACCAACTTCTATCACAACATAGAACATAAGGTTAGTATCAAGGACATCTCTGATACTAAAAAAAGAGGATGAATCCTTCTCCAACTTCTTACAAAGATGGAGAAGTACTGCTAATCAAATTCCCTATGACATTCTTGAACAATATCTCATTGTCATGTTTGTGGATAACCTCATCCTAGAAATGACTTACACTTTCGAGTTACAACTTTCTCCAACCTTCAAATAATTGATTGAAAGAGAGATGCAATGTGAGCAAAACTTGGTCAAAAGGGGAATCCTGCCAATAAATAAAAATGGTGGAATAAAAGATGGTCTCACTTAATGTAAAAATTGTCAATTATAATCAAGCCAATCTTAGTTTAAAAGGGGATCCTATGAAAAACCAAATCTCAATAATACAAACACCAGTGCAAAATGTTAGAAAAAGGCAAGCACACACAACTGAGAGGGGGGGTGAATAATTTATGTCCAATAATCTCAAATATTAATCTAATACTTAACCATAAAAGTTAGATCTGAATGATAAACAATAAAGCATTGAACCAAAAAGCATAATAACACATAACACCATAATTTTTTCATGGAAACTCGATTAAGGAAAAAACCATTGTGGGGATCAAGCCCACAAGATGATGTACTAGAAAAATAACACTATTAAAGTTACAAAGGGGAATGCACATATCCTAGAGATCACTGCTCAAGTACAATAGAGGGAAACAACCCTGAAAATACAACAAAGGCTACAACCCCAAAATGGACTACAATCCAATATGGACATTAATCTATTGATTTATAACCTGACTGATAGCATCTCTAATACACCAACACAACTCTAATGAAGTACAAAAAAATATGTCTCAATTATAGATTCCACTCATACCTCTTCACACAATCTCTGATACATACACGTGCATCTACCCATTCACTTTATAATTATAATTGATTACAACTTTATATACATATCATCAACCTTCAAAGCGTAAACATGGTCAAGACAACCTTAATATCTTAATTAAAAAATACTTAACCAATTACAATAAAAACATCAATGTGATCCAAGACATGTCAAGAAAGACATATCTAGGACCCAATTCTTCATCCTTGAACATGCTTCAGATCCAAAAATCATGGCACAATCCTTCACAATTCGCTATACCACCAAGTTGGCTAAAAATAATAAAAAATATCAACACGCTATAGGAAAATAAGTGGATCCAATCACAAAAACCAATGCAATCTATAAAAATGAATTAGACATGATCTAGAAACATAAACAAGCAACATGAAGTTCCACATCAACAACCCAAAGAACTATGTTCTCAGAATTCATAGCTATCTCTGTACTAGTCATCAAGAACACCAAACATCAACCTTTGTCACTCAAGAAAAATATATTTCCAACATCCAAATCATGAACCATTTGAGATGAGGAAACACATCCATGTCCTAAACTAATCACCAAGTTAGCAACCAAAAATATTTCATAACTGATCCACACCAATCCAAAAACTGCAACACTATCACTTTATGAACAACCAAAAAAACCAGCCACTATTAAATCACCTACAACTCACTAAAATCATAATGTGAACCTTTGTATGTTGACATATATCAAATACAGACATCCTTTTAGCCATATATAACTTTGAAACATCTTATCTATAATATAGTAGCCATGTACAGATCCAAACTTTTCACTAAAAAATTGGGAATACTGTCAAAAATAATGAAAAATGTTGACATTAATGACAAAGCATCAACGTCAATACATATATGCAATATATCTCAAAAATCTCCAATAATCTCCTACTTTGGTAGTGATGGAAACATATGATGTGAAAAACTAAATAAATTCACAAATAAACCATATCTACAATACTACCAACAATATCCACAATATATCTCTTCCCCAAATCTTCTACAATAAAGAATAATCTCTCAAGTTATAATATCTACACTATTTTTTACATGGCTATATCTCATGTTGCAATTATGATGAAGAGTATTAAGTCCTAGGTGCTTTTAGTGATTTTTGGTGTTTTCATTGTTGGAAACAAAGTGTATTAAGAAATTTTGATTGGATATACCAGTGGTGAAGGCAATTACACAAGGATTTGTCTAAGTATCCAGTTAATCAGTGATAACCCATTCAATGTTGATAAATTTGATGTATGATGATAATCTTGAGGATTCAGATGGTGAAATTGGTTAGGAAGTATCTACAAGGTCATGTTTACCTACATATATGATCTCTTAAGAAGATTCAATGTATAGGTAGAGATTTGAGGCAAAAACTACTGATATCGGCAACAATAGTGAACATTTTAAGTACAGTTGGATAAGTTGATTCAGTGATAAAGTAAAATTCAAAGTCTGATCATTATGAGTGTTGAAGTGTTTAGGGATAACATTGAGGATTTCAAAATGGTACATTGGTGCACTTTCTCACATAATTTTAAGTGATTTTAAGGCTGACTTAGGTAATAGATTTTAGGGTTATTCCACTGACTTAAAGTTCTATATAAGGAGATGAAATCATAAATTAAGGATTGTATTTTTGTGATTTTGTGGTTGTAGTTGATTAAGGTCCTTGATCAATTAGGGAAGAAGTGTAAAAGAAATCAAAGAAGCACATTTGAGTAGAACAAAGGATCTATCACGCGGAAAGTGCTACATTCAGATCACTTATTTGAGTTTCTTACTCAAGGAAAGTTCTAATAGGCTTGCGATTAAAATCCTCTAACAAGGTTTCTCCTAATAGGGTAAGTAGGACCCTAATAGGTCTAAAGATTAAATCCTTTAATAGGGTGACTCTCAGAAGGATTTTTAAATCCCTTAATCGGTTACTTCCTAACAAGACTTTGTAATAACTTTTAATAGGGCTATAGACACTCTTAAATGGGTGTACCCTTAACGAGGTGATGTAAAACTCCTATCATGGAAGATCTTACTGCTCTAGTAGTGATATTTGTCGGTGATAATTCCTACCATGGTTTTTCCCTCTAATAAGGGTTTCCATTCAAAAACATTAGTGTCCTTGTGTTGATTATTTGTGGATGCATGTCTTACTTCTCTTCTATGTTGCATTTACCTTTGCATGTTTGTTTATTTGGAAGTTTATGAAAATATTTTGTAGATATGTGGTTGCACTGATTCACCCCCCCGGTCTCAGTGCCTTATAAGACTAACATCTCCCCCTTTGACATCAATGAAAAAGACACATATATGAACTAATTCATAGAGGCTATAATAAATTGAATATCTTGAATAATATACCTCAAAATAATAACTAATCCACAAGACTAAATACTCCCCATGAGTAGTAGATTCTAAAACATCAATCCAAATTAATGATAATCTCTATAAAAGCACTAGACTGATGCAAATCTATGAATCTCTAGCTCTTATCGAGAGGGGCTATCAGCCCAAGATTACCTCAACAATACTCAAAAGTATCCTTTGGTAAGGGCTTTGTGAAGATATTTACGATCTTCTCCTTGGTAGGGACATATTCCAATCTAACTTCCTTTTCACTCACCTTGTCTTTCAAGAAATGATATTTGATAGATATATGCTTTCTTTTTTAATGCAATATAGGATTATTTTAAATATTGATAGCACTTGAGTTATCACATTAAATAAGAATAGGCTCATCAATACCCACTCTAATATCTTTTAACATTTTCTTCATCCAAGAGACTTGTGTATAGTTAACAATGGTAGAAACATACTCAAAATCAGCAGTAGATTGTGATATACAACTTTTCTTTTTACTAGACCATGAGACTAGCCTAATAAATGAGATTAAGAGGAAAAAACATTTCTATATAAAGGATGATCTTCTATGGACAAATGGCTAGAAAAATTAATAGTTGAAGGGTTACCAACTATTACAGTGAAGAAGGAATAGAGAGATTCTGAGTGGGAAAAGAAGGATTTGATGAAGTGTTGATGCCAGTCAATAATGAAGAATTGAAGTGAAGATTGAAGAGAGAACAAAGGATCTGCTATACAAAGATAGTTGCAAATCTACAAGTCAATTTTATAATTGTTTCTTATATTAGCATTTGTAACAGAGAAATATATTAATAGAGTGGACTTAATGGTCTTATTGTAAAATCCTTGAGAAATGTGACATTCTAAAGAGTGTTTAGAACCCTCTAACAAGGTCACTCCTAATGGGGTGAAGATCCTGATAGATGAGGTAAATCCCAAGTAACTGGGTCACACCTAATAGTGTGTTTTGTAATCTTTAACTACATTAGGTCTTAATCGGGTGTATTTTAGAAGAGTATTTTTCTTAGTGAGTGACAATTCCCACAGTGGTTTTTCCCAAAGCTAGGTTTCTACATTAAATATTGGTTATACATGTTGTGAATAATTTATTGATTACTATAGTTTATTTATTGTTGTTAGTAAATAGTGAACTATGTTGTTACTGAGATACTACCAAGTTAATCAATGAAATTTTTTAAGGTATTTGTGATCAGGGTTACTAATTCACCCCCCCTCTCCATAATCCAACAATTGGTATCAAAGCTAAGTACCCTAAAGAGATAATTTTAAAGACTTGAGTAAAAGATCCGAAGATGTATAGGAGAGAAGTACCTAGGCCGAACAAGGAAAGTTTCTCAACATAGAAAAGTAGAATGAGATTGTATATGTCTGGGATTGGAAATTTTGCACTGCATCTGCTAGATAATGAATAGACACCACCACCTACTGGACCTTTGACAGTTGATCAAATGAGAGAAAAGAAGGAACATAACTCATTTATGATAGAGATTTCTTCTTCCAACTCTGATGTTGAATTAAATGATATTAAGGATTGTGAACTAATTCAAAAGAGATGTGTGATAGGCTTGTATCTATGGAGGAGATCAACATGTACAAAAAGCTAAGGTAAATACTCTGAGAGGAAAATATGATGAGATGAGGATGAAAGATGAAGAGAACATCACATAATATAGTATTTGAATCAAGGAAGTTGTTAGTTCCAATAGAGGTGTTGGTGGATCACTGACAAATGAAGAAGTGATAAGTAAAATCTTGAGAACTTTGTCTTCTAAGTATTCTATTAGATTATCTACAATTCAAGAATTGAGATCTATACTAAAAAAATTTGTTACTCTTGAAGCCCTAATCAGTAAGCTAACTATATTTGAGTTAAGTAATTATGACAATAGTCTACCGACCAATGAGACTACCTTTCAGTTATCTATGATCATTGGAAAATCAAGAAAAGAAAGAGAAAATCATAGCAATTCATATGGAAATGAGTATGACAGTATCCTGACCGAAGGGAAAGAACAAGAAGAATTTGAAGCATTGTTGGCTAACTAACTACCTAAAGGCAAAGGAAAGTATAAAGGCAAGTTACAATTGAAATGTTTCAATTGTAATAAGATTGGACATATTGCATCTAAATGTCTTGACAATGACATAAATTATAAGAATGATAAAAGAGACAACTAACACTAAATATTTAGAGATTTTAAGGACGAAGGAAAGAAGTCTTGCTACCTAGTTGGGGAAGGTGTAACTGATGATGAATCTAATGATACCAAGGACGGATATAAAGTTTTCTTTTGTTGCAGTAAAGGAAGAATCAGATGAAGAAAGGTTTGAAGATGAAAAAGAACTTGTGTCTCATGTAAGTAAACCAGGGATTATTGATAGAGGTTGTTCACGTCATATGACTGGTGATATTGATAAATTTGAGAACCTGGAAGAGTATGATGGAGGATTTGTCAGATTTGGCAACGATGCTCCATGTCTTGTGAAAGGTAAGGGATCCATTGTGTTAAATGAGAACATGAAATGTAATGATTCATATTGGGTTAGAAGACTGAACTATAATCTATTGAGTGTTGCACAACTGAACAATACTAGCCACCAACTAGCATTTCTGAACAGAAAAGTTAAGATCTATGGTCTTGATGGAGATCTAATTGGAACAGGAAGATAATCAAGATGTAATTTATTTTATCTTGACACTAATGAAAAGAGTTTCTTGTTTGTTAAAACTAAAGATGTATGGTTATGGCATAAGAGACTATGTCATGTGAATTTTGATAACCTGATCAAAGTGAGTAAGAAGAGTAGATTCAAATGACTACCAAGATTAAGAAAACTTGATAAAGCTATGCGTAAAGAATGTCAAGTTGGTAAGATGACCAAGTCAAGTTTTCTAAGTAAATATTATTCTACAAGTGGTATTTTGGAATTGGTTCACACTGACCTTTGTGGTCCTATGAAAGCTCAAAGATACTATGGAGATCGGTACTTTATTCTGTTTGTTGATGATTATTCAATGATGATGTATGTTATGTTTCTAAATGAAAAATCTGATGCATTTCAAATGTTTAAGTGGTATAAGGAAAGAGTTGAGAAGGAAACAAGTAAATATCTAAAGTGTTTGAGATCTGATAGAGGAGGTGAATTTATCTCTGATGAATTTATTATCTTATGTAATGAGAATGGAATTAAGAGACAAGTGTCTGCATCCAGGACTCCACAATAGAATAGCATAGTTGAGAGAAGAAACAGATCTATTGGTGACTGTGCTAGAACTTTATTGATTGATAAAAAGGTTGCATAAATATTTTGGAGAGAAGCTATAAGTACTACAGTTTACACTCTCAATCCAATACAGTTCAAAAAAGGTACCAACAAGACACCCTATGAATTATGGTTTGGACACACACTAAATGTAAGTTATTTTAAAAATTTTGGAAGTAGGTGTTATATACTAAAAGACTCTAGAAATATAAAGTTTGATTCTAAAGGTGATGAAGGAATATTGCTTGGTTACTCATCAAAGAGAAAATCATATAAATGTTTAATCAATGATTCTAACAAATAGTTGAAAGTGAAAATGTAAGAGTTGATGAATTTGCAGAAAAGAATGAAGAGGATAGAAAAAATGAACCTGAGGATTATAACAAATTGGTTTATGTACAAGATGGTAATTTGGTTGATACAACTGAGTAGAAACAAGATGGAACCAATGAACAAGATGAGCCTCCACTAAGAGATGAAAATACTAATGAACATTCTACCAAACCTATATTAGCAAAGTATGTGAGAAGACACCATTCACCAAGAAGAATTATTGGAGACAAGAATTCAAGAGTCATGACAAGAAGTAAGTTGAAAGATAAAACATGTTTGATTTCTTAATATGAGCCTAGATTAGTAAAGGATTCACTAGGGAATGAAGATTGGATGAATGCAATGAAAGAATAAATAGATCAAATTGAAAAGAATAAAACATGGTCACTGGTACCAAGACCTAAGGATAAGAATATGATTGGAACAAAGTGGATTTTTAGAAATAAACTCAATGAGAAAGGAGATGTGATAAGAAATAAAGTAAGATTAGTTTGCAAAGGGTATACACAAGAAGAAGGTATTGACTATGGTCAGACATTTTCCCCTATTTCTATATTAGAAGATGTAAGAATATTGCTTGCATATGTTGCTTACAAAGGATTTAAAGTTTATCAAATGGATTTTAAATTTGTATTTTTTAGTGGAATTCTTGAAGAAGAGGTCTACATAGAACAACCTAATGGATTTGTTGACAAAAGTAATCGCAATATGGTCTAAAAACTACATACTGTTTATAGCTGAACATGGACCTCTAATCCAACCATAGACACAACATAGTCATTACTCAATCATTGTATATGGAAATGAACATGAATTGTCCAATTTGCACACTCAATCGAATCGACCTGCTGCCTCCTATTTAGGTGGGGTGTCTAAATTTACTCTCAGAACGAGAGCCTAATAACCATTAGACCAACTCTAAAATGGAGGATTTTAAATGCTAGAAAGAGATTAAATTGAAATTAATCTAAAATGAAGATGCAATTGTAATCTAAGAACGAAAATGTAGATTTAATCTAAGAAGCTTGAAAATGAATATGAGAATTAAGCTCCTAACAAAATAAGAAAACTATATTAAGATGAGAATGCAATTAAATGCTACTAACATGAAATTATACTAATATGCAATGAAAAGCTTGAAAATATTAAAAGATTTGAGACAAAAATTCACTATAGTTTTGATACTCTCAAATTTGCCTCCCTCAAATGAGAAAAAAAGAGTCCATAATATAGAAGAGCCTAGGAGAAGGATGAAGAGTTTCTTGGAAAGAAACGACTAACTCTTCATTTTCATGGAGGAAGGTGAGACAAATTGATGAATTATTTAATTAAATGAATGAATATTGCCACATGGGTGGCTTTTTGAGTTATTTTGAATAATTAAATCCAAATAAAGATGTCCATTCAAATAACTAAATATTATTTAATTCCTTTGATGTGTATAAGCTAAAGGGGGTGGAATTAATTTAATTAAAAGCACTAGGACTTTAGAATTAAATTAATTAATCATAGGGATTATTGAGCCAATAAATGTTGAATATTTAGGAATTAAATATAGTGTATGATTAATGTAAATTTAGGGTTTTTTACATTTGACACCAAGTCAAATAAACTCAATTAGGAGACAGAATTTCCTAGTACAATAGGACTTCGATGATGTAGAAATTTGAAGGAATGCACCAAAATTGATTAGAATTGTAAGGTGCCAATTTTGGGGTATTACATTTTTCCCCTCTTTGAATTGATGTGTGAGTAGCATGTTGATTCAAAGAATAGTCTGATGTGACAAATGATGAGGTTTTAGGATTATCTCCAGAATAGAGCTTAACCCTCAAAAGTCGAGGTTAGATCGCCAAGACATCGATCAGATCAAGATGCAAAACCAACTTCAGAACGAAGTATGATTCTCTGAAGTCTAAGTTAGATTATGAAGACCTTGGTTAGATTACCACTTGAGATAAGACTGGAATCAAGGTTAGATTGCCCCAATACTCTTTGATTAGATGATAACTGATGTAGATTTAGAACTATCTCTAGAATGAAGCTTAGTCCTCTGAGATCTGGGTTAGATTGCCCAGATAATTATCCAAAACATATTTTGAGAGCCATCTCCACAATGAAGCTTGAATTTTAGGAATTAGGTTTAGATTGCCCCAATACCTAATGAGATTTCGAGAACCATCTCCAGAATGAAGCTTGATCCTCGAGGATCGGAGTTAGATTGCTCAGATACCTAAAAGATAGATGACAAGATGTGAGGCACACAAATGCTCCTAGCGATGAGATGCCCCAAGCAATGAGGACTTTTGATTCAAATCAGACTGATTCAAGAATTGATTTGATAAGATTCAATGATGCAATCATCCTACCCCCTCAGGAGCGAAATCGAAAGATGAAACATCAAAAAGATGATTAACAACAAAAGGTTGCAGATACAGATAAAATCAGAGATCCAGAGGAACTCAGAATGGATTAAGGAAGCATCGAGAGGATGCAGAAGTGATTTGGATGTCTTGTTGACCAAGTTTGACCATAGTTGACTAGATTTGAGTAGAGTTGACTTTTGATGAAAACATTGAAGATCTCGAGAAAATGATGATGAGACAAGATTCCAGCAAAACAAAGCCACCAGAAGGTTGACTACACAAGCATCTGATCCCAATGGTCCCAAAAATTTAAAACGCAATTTTGAGCCATCTAGAGATGTCAGATTTCGATTTCAATCTTGAAAATGGATTCAAAATGGTCGATTTAGCCAACGGTGAAGTTTTCACGCAAAGTGGAGCACTTTTGAAAATTAGTTCAAAAGCTATATAAGGCCCAGAGGGGTCATTTTCAATTCATTATTCACTTTTGTCTTTAGCTAATTTGAGAGCTCAGAGTGAAATGGAGGGTATGCTAGTGCATTTGCATCAATTTGAGCACTCCCAGCGATAGAACCGGCCACCGGAGTATGACGCACCTATAAGTAGTCGATAAACCATCTTGCATTTCAAGTTTTAACACTTTCTTAGGTCATTTAGGTTAGATTTAAATGCTTTTAGGGCTTAGTTCATCAATGTTCATGCGAGGAAATAGTTTCCTCACACCAGCCTCAATTGCCCCTCGCGCGAGAGAATGATTTCCTTGCATAAGTTAGGGCTTTCTTGCATTGGTCTCCTTCGCAAGCTCGCACAAGGTGCTTGGAGATGCCGCACAAGATTTCATCCCCAGTGATGAACTCTCATGCGAGAAGAGATATCTTGCGCAGAGGAACAATTTCCTTGCATGGGAATCTACTGCAGTATTTGAGAGCCTTTGTCTAATTTGTCGTAAAATGAGCCAATTAGAGCTTCCAAGAGTCATGTCTAGGATAGATGCATAGCCTTAATTGTTTTTATTTCCTTGAAAATCCATCATGATTGAGATACTGATTGAATGTCATCGCTTGCTTTGCAGGTTGACTTCCCAGATATTGCATTCTGATCCCACCACCCAGTTGTCAGGGAGTTAGTATGGAGATTGGATGATGCTGAGGGTGCCCACATCAATGGATTGGGCCTGACTTACTTACGTGATATACCCAACACTCAGGTGAATCACAGGCTACTAGGTGCATTGTTCGAGCATTTCCATTTAGAGACGAACACCTTTCACTTGCCAATGGGGGAGATGACCTTCACTCTTGAGGACATTTATAGGATACTAATGATACCATTCCACAATGCCCACATGGAGTACAACATTCAGCTGAGAGTGGGCACACTGGCACTGAGGGCCATTTTTCAAGATGATTTAGTGATGGGTCAGGCCATCTCGTGGGATGAGCTGATCAGCCAGTACGGAGAAAGACATAGTTTGGTGGTCTTCCTAGCAGTATTTATGAGCTATTATTTGATGCCAGATCAAGGATAGCATGGACTAGAGTGTAGATGGGGATGCACATTGGAGTAGATGCTAGAGCAGCCACCAGTGTGATTTGGATGGGGTGAGTGTATGCTCATGCAGATGTACCACGAGATACATGAGATTATGTATCAAAGTGCACAGACCATGGCCACTGGAGTGTTCATTTTATAGATCTAGGCCTGGGAGCATCTCCCCATATGCAGGTTGATATTCCATGATACTAGGCAGCCATTAAAGCCTTATATATATATATATATATATATATATATATATATATATATATATATATATATATATATATATATATATATATATATATATATATATATATATATATATATATATATATATATATATATATATATATATATATATATATATATATATATATATATATATATATATATATATATATATATATATATATATATATATATATGTAGGCCCCATGACTCAGCCAGCACTGGGTAAGATGGAGTAGTAGCGTGGGTAGCTAGATGACATGGTTGCAGTTATTTGGTGGCCATGGGCAGCTACAGAGATATGAGATGATGCCTAGCACAAGCTGCCACATATGTTCTTCTCACGTCCTTTGATTGGGTGTACTATTAGCATCATTGAGTGCTTCCCACTCACACAAGTTCTACTACAGTTTAGGAGACCACAGGATGTCTCCTAGGAGTACTACACATACACCTGATTCATCGATGAGACAAAGAAGGGATGGCAGCCCAGATTAGACTAGGGTAGATGCATGATTAAGGCACGGATACCACCAGCTCAGTGGGATTATATGGTAGATGTGACCAATGCAAGGGTGACACCTGCATACAGGGATTACATTTTGGCCCAACCATATCCAAGGTTTACAGATCCTATTCACATGAGCCAACAAGTACAACAAGTGGTACAATAGCATCCTACATAGTAGTAGGTGCCATCATAGCAGTAGGTGCCACATCAGCAGTAGATACTAGTACAATAGCAGCCTACACAATAGTAGGTTACTCAGCAATAGCAACAGAGGGTTCTGAGACTGAGGACTGAATAGACTCCCATTCCTCCTAGATAAATGGGGTCAGATGCAGGAGCTGGTGGTAGCGAGACCTAGGATAGGTCCACCAGGTAGAGGAAAGAGGACACCTCTTAGTAGCTGCCTCCTGACAAGGGGGAATAGGGTGATGATATAAACATGCAGGATCCACCTGCAGAAGGGTAGGTACCACAGTTACAGGAGGCTCTTAGGAAGAGCCAAGAGAGGATCAGGAAAGTACAGAGGGAGAGAGATGACTTCCATACATAGGTTATCATCCAGGAGACCTGAGTATCAGAGTGAGATCGAGAGATCAAAGGGTTACATGAGGCACTTACTAGGGCATAGCTAGAGGCTAGATATGAGGCTACACAGTCAACATATTATTACGTAGCGTACGTGGGTGTAGTGCCAGACTTAGCAGAGAAGGTTCCACCATTCTCAAAGTATGCTGGGGCATGAGTCGTTCCACAGGGACCACCTGCTCTAGCACCACCATAGGAACCACCTCCTTAGGGACCACCTCCTCCACCTCCTCTAGGTGGTTAGGGTCATGATGAATATTGATGTATCTTGCCCCATTTTTGATAGATTGTGCTCAAGTAAAACCATTCTTTTGATTGTACTGACATTGATCGATTGATATATATATATATATATATATATATATATATATATATATATATATATATATATATATATATATATATATATATATATATATATATATATATATATATATATATATATATGAGCTTGATTTTTGATATCATTGTACTTGTGTATATATTGCATTTATATTGATGTTTATGAGATGTTTCCTATATGATTAGATGTATGGATTAGATATGAGATGCACATGATGTTTTATGTAAGTGCCAATGAATATGCACATCTTTTATTTTATATATGAGTATGCAACATGAAATGAAATGATAGATTGGTAGATGAATAAATGCAATGTATGATTTGAGTTATGATTATAATGAATGCACATGCATATGAATATGTAGATGTAGAATGTATGCACATGATTTTATGGATGCAATGAAAATGCAATGGATATGGTACTAATCATCTCATGCAGGATGTCGCAATACATGACAGGTACTAACCAAGAGAATGTTTGTAGATCAAGAGTGAGGATTAGACACTTGTGCAACCAAGATGAACCTGGGACTGAAGATGAGAACCCTTGATAAATAGATCCAGAAGAAGACAATAAAGAGAGCACCAAAACACTATCTCAATGCAAGCCTAGAATGAAAATGCCAGCTTAAGCTAAATGCAAACCCTAGGACTTGGTTGTTGGACCCATTTTATTATCATCATAGAGTTTTTAGTAACAAATGGTCATAAGATTTCATACAACCCTCACTGACATTGCATTCATGAGAATATGAATATGACATTAGTCTTAGATTTTTCAGAATGAGGTGTAAGCATTAAGGAACAAGAAGCTAGAATGACCTGAACACCTATGCCTTTCGATTTAGCAAGTTAACATTAGCATCAAAGCATAGTTGCTAGAATGACCTGAATGTTGCTTGCATACAAACATGCTAGACATGTGAGAGTTTCTTCCTTTTGATAAGTGAATGATAAGCATATCAAAGTGCTTGTAGTGACCCTTACATTCACTTAGCAGGATGAGCATTTGCAATTTCACTTATAGTAGAAAGAAGTCACTCAAATAAACAAGGAGAAGAACCAACCTCACCAAAGTTTCCATATAAAAGGAGTTGAGGTAGACATGGCCATCCAACATGAGATGAAGGCTCTCATAGTGGACACCCCTCTTATATAGATTCATTGGATCATTGGAACTAAACTAGAAAACAAAAAACAAGGAAAAGATCATGCCCTTAGTCTTCACTTCTCTCAGTCAAGAGAGATGTCTTAGAATTTCTCGAGGAAGAATGATAAAGTGAAAAGACAAACACACAAAAGAAAAGCTCAGCACATTTCAAAGAATTTCAAATCTAGTTTTCAGTTTCTATTTCAGCAAATTGATGTCGGATCAGAAGCATACATCACGAGAAGTCTCAACAGAATGGTGATAGTAGGAAGACACAGTGAGGATCACTGGTGACCATTGCAAGAGATGAAGTCTCAAAGAGAAATTTGAGTACTAATGAATTATCAGTAGGAAGACATAGTGAGAACCATTGGTGACTGATACAAGAGACCCTTAAGGAGAGAGATCTAAGTGCGAATGAAACATCAGCAGGCAAATGCAATGAGAACCACTGGTGACTGATACATGAGAGATCCTCAAGGAGAGAAATCTCAATAATAGCTAGGCATCAGTAGGCAAACACAGTGAGAACTAATGGTGACTGATACAAGGAAAATCCTCTAAAAATGATAGGATAATGCCCCCCAGACTAGGAAGGTGCCCCCAAGTGTGACTAGTTTCAATGCATGTAGAGTCGAGAAAAATCTTGAAGATAACTAAGAGCAAGTGCATGACCTAACAAACTAAAGCATCAAATGAACTAAAGCAGCAAAGCAGGAAAGAAAACTAAAGCAGGAAAGCAAGAGCCAACTGGTGCCACAATAGGTATAGCATTGAGGAACAAGAGGCACCTGTTTACTAGGTTTTCACTATCTTGGTAGAGATTCTATTTTTCCTACCATGACACCTATTTACCAGGTTTTCATCAATGGCACATTTTTTTCTTTTTCAATTTTTTTGTACTTTTCTCTTTTTTTTCTTTTTTTTTTTTGTATTTTTCAATTTTTTAAATTATTATCAAGGTGCCTATTTACTAGGTTTTCACCAAGATGATCATTTTTTCAGGACATTTTGCGATTTTTAGGAATTTTTTGGAATATATGTATGTACATGAGCATGCAGAAGATGCCTCATCTATAGAATCTCTTTAGGTGCAGAGCATTGATCGACTCTTTGAGTTGTTCTCCTTCAGTATTAGACAGTTGATAAGCACCAGACCCAAATGCTATTGTGATAATGTATAGACTGAGCTAGTTTGGTTCAAACTTTCCCTTCTGGATCCGCTGTTGTTGATTCTTGGGGTTCTCTCTCAGGACAAGATCACCCACTTAGAATTCACTTGGTATAACTTTCTTATTGTAGCTCTTAGATATTCTTTTCTAGTATGCTCTTAGATGATCGAACGCCACTTTTTGACATTCATCCAGTAACTCTAGCTCTTGTACCTGAGATATTCTAATGTCTTCATCAGTAATGAGGTTCTTCAAAGAGACTCATAATGTAGGAATCTTGACCTCAATAGGCAATACAACATCTACGTCGTAGACTAAGGCAAAGGGCGTAGCCCCTGTTGGAGTTCGAATGCTTGCTCTATAGGCCCATAAAGCTGGATTAATCTGGAGGTGCCAATCTCTACTAGATTTGTGATTTGTTATGTGCAAGATCTTGAGAATTATCTTGTTGGAAGCTTCTACCTATCCATTACCCTAGGGATAATAGACTGAGGACCAATGCTGAATGATTCTAAACTTAGTACATAATTCCTTTAGATCCTTTTTCTTGAACTTCCTCCCATTTTTAGTAATTATTGAGGAGGGTACACCATATCTACAAATGATGTAATTCAATATGAATCTTGTTATAGACTTGCCATCAACTATAGTTAGGGGCATTGCCTCGACCCATTTGGTAAAATAATCTGTAGCTGTGATAATGAACTTGTGTCCTCTTGAAGAAGATGGATGTATCTGACCTACCAAATCAAAGGCCCATTACTAAAATGGCCAGAAACTAATGAAGGGAATGAGCTCCTTGGTGGGAGTGTGGATCATATTTCCATGTAATTGGCACTTCTTGCAAGATTTAGCATATTGTATACCTTCTTTTTCCATATCTAGCCAGTAGTAACCAACTCTAATAAGTTTACGAGCCAATGTCAGGTCACTCAAATGAGAACCACAAATGCCTTCATGCACCTCAACTAATGCACATTTGGAGTCATTGGGTTCTACGGACCTAAGGAGGGTACCGTTTAGACCTTGCCTATACAAGTTGTTAGCTACTGTGACATATTGTGAAGCACTACAGATTAGGTGGTGTTTTTCATTCTGGGTATAAGTGTTTGGAATAATTTGGTCCCCAAGGTAGGAGTAGATATGATGGTAGCAAGATGAATCATGTCCAATGACTGAACAGATCATCTTGAATTTAGGGGTATTGTAGACTGGGTAGCGTAATATCTCCACCAGGAATTCATGTTTGAAGTCATTTTCTGGCATTTGTAGCATGTAGGCAAGAGTTGCCATGGCATCAACTACTTTATTATCTTCTCTTGGAATCTGTTGGAAAGTAATGTGTGAAAATTACTTTTTTAGATCATCCACCATCCATTTATAAGGCACCAAATTTTCATCCTTTGTTTGATAGATATCATTAACTTGATTGACAACCAATTGGGAGTCTCAAAAGACCTTAAGTTTGTCCACATGCCATTCAATAGTTATCTTCATGCCATTGATTAAAGCTTCATATTCAGTGATTTTATTCATGCAAGTGAACAACATCTTGTATGCCTTTGGTAAAGAGTATCTGTGGTGTGACAAACAATATTCTGACACCCGATCCATGCTAGGTAAATGAGCCATCAAAGAATATATTCCATGTTTGATGTGTAAGAAGCATGATAGACTCATCTAGAAATTCAATTTTCAATGGTTGATGATCCTTGAGAGGAGCTTCTACTAGCTGATCTGCAATAGCTTGTCCTTTAATATCTTTTCTCTCTACATACTCAATGTCAAAATCACTTAGTATCATGACCCATTTTGCTTGTCTTCGTGTAAGAGCAGCTTTGCTGAGTAAGTAATTTAATGGATCAATTTTAGCAATAAGTCTTGTAGTGTGAGCAACCATATAGTGTCATAATTTCTATGAAGCAAACACCACCGCTAGACAAGATTTTTCAATGACTGAATAGTTTATTTCATAAGAGACCAGAGTTCTGCTGATGTAATAAATGGCTCTTTCCTTGTTATTTTTGTCTTCTTGAGCCAAAAGAGCACCCAGAGATGTGTTTGTAGCTGAAATATAAAGGATGAGTGGCTTCCCATGAATATGAGGCATCAATATTGGTGGATTTACAAGATATTGTTTGATTTGAGTGAGCCCTTTGTCACATTCTTCATTCCACTCATAAGTCAAACCTTTATGTAGAGTCTTGGTGAATGGTTGTGACTTATTGACCAATTGTGTAATGAAGTGCCAAATAGATTATAGTCTACCTTGAAGCCCTCTCATCTGACTGATGTTCTTTGGTGGAGGCATCTCCATGATAGCTTGAACTTTCTCAGGATCTACCTCTATGCCTTTAGCTGATATGATGTAACTCAATAGTTTTCCAGAAGTGACACCAAATGCACACTTTTTTGGGTTGAGTCTGAGATTGAATTGTTCCATTCGATCTAGTATAGGACCTAGATCTGCAAGATGTGTTTTCCACTACATGCTTTTAGCCAAAGTGTCATCTACATAGTCTTCCATTGTTTTGTGCATCATGTCATGAAAAAGAGTGGTGACAGCTCTTTGATATGTAGCTCTAACATTTTTAAGTCTTAAGGGCATGACATTCTAACAGAATGTTCTCAAGCACATATGAAGGCTATATTTTCTTGGTCTTCTGGCATGATTTTTATTTGATTATAACTAGAAAAGTTGTCCATTAGAGAATACATTTGGTAGCCAGCTATCATCTCCACTATCATGTCAATATTGGGTAATGGAAAGTCATCTTTAGGACATGCTTTATTCAGGTCTCTAAAGTCTATGCACACGCAGAGAGAGTTATCATGCTTTGTAACTGGAACAATATTAGAGATCTACTCTGCGTAGTCAATAGCTCTGATGAAACCAGCTTTGAGAAATTTTTCTAACTCTGCTTTGACTAAAAGTGCCACATGTGGATACATCTTTTGAAGCTTTTGTTTGACAAGCTTAACGCCTGGTGTAATGGATAGATGATGCATGATTAGATTGGGATCTAATCCAGGCATATTAGAGTAAGTCCATGTAAAATTAATTTTGTTGCTTTGAAAGAAATTGGTGAACTCCTCTTTCTCTTCCATAGATAGAGATTGTGCTAAATGAATAATCTGAGGTGCAACTTCTATACCCAAATTCACTAGTTGTGTTGGCTCAATCAATACTGATGACCTCTCTTGAAAATGACTAGGAAGTGTATCAAGTATCTCATCCTTGGGTGCCTTAGAGATGTTTTCACCCTTGGATATGTCTTTTATTTTTACCTTTTTCAGCTCTAACACTGCCACAGTGTGGTTTTCACCATCAAAGAACCTATTCTTTTTTCTTTTAATTTTATGACTAAGATACTTGATATCAGCTTCAGTCATGTTGATACTACATTCACTGGTGGAGAACATTATAGGTTCAATAGCATTCAGATAATAGGCAAGAGTGTAGTCATTGTGGAACATAAGGACTTTGCTAGCTGGAGAAGGAGAGTTCCAGTTGATAAGTTCAGGATGGCAGAGTGAAAGAGAAGTGGCGGGCTCAAGTGCATTCATAGTATGTTGGAAAGTTGTCTATACTGAAGTATATGACTAGATATAGTGTTTTCATTATGGCAAAAAAGTCATATAGCAGTTTGGAGTCAGCACATAAATATAAGGTGCACCCATTGTATTTGGCATGGAAGTGAAAAGAGAGTTGTGTTAAGAAGAGAAGAGGTATGCGAAGTCAGCATAAGATGTGTTAGAGCTTTGCTAGAGGTTAAAGCATCAACACAACAAAGGAACTAATCTGACAAGTAGTTTCATAGTGAACAGTTCACCTACACATATAGTGTGTATCTGATTCAGAAGGTTGTAGCCTTCATCATTTGAGCATGAGCTCTAGGATAGTGATTCCACTCCCCTAACAGGGATAATTGTAAAAGAATCCTAACAGGGTCTGACCCTTAACAAGGTCTACTATACTTAAAGCATTGTAAAGCTACTCCTAACAAGGTAAAGGATCTTCTAACAAGGATCACAAAAAACTTGTGTAGATTATTAGTGGGTATCAAGTCCCACCGGGGTTTTTACCTATTTGGGTTTCCCCGTAACCATATTGGTGTCATGTGTTGATTTCATTTTTCATGTTTATATGAATGTTTAATTCAGTTCTTAAGCATTTATGTTCTGCATAAAGATTAAAGTTAAAAGTTAAAATACAGTGAACACTGATTCACCCCCCCCCCCCCCCCCCCCTCTCAGTGTTCCCATTCCTAACAATTGGTATCAGAGCTCTGGTCCTTAGCAAAGAAGTTTAACCACTTGAGGAGATCATGGACAAAGAAGAAATGAATCATTTGAAGAAGAATCTTGAAGCAGCTCTTGAAGACCTGGACAATTCAAAAAGAGAAATTTAAGAACTAAAAGAAAAATTCAGTGTTGCTCAATTAGTTATCAAAAGACTAAGAAAAGATTTGAAAGGATGCTCTAACAGTGATCTTGAAGAAAAAGTCAAGAAGTTGAGTGAAGAAAATGCATCCTTGTTAAGTCAGCTTGAAGAATTTGATGACAAACTAATGAACAATCAAGATGTCTACAATGAACAAGTCAAGGAGAACCTTCAACTGAATGAAGAACTAAGGGAAGCTAACTTAGAAATCTTGGAGCTAAAGAATATCAAAGAAAGCTTGGAATCTAAATTAAAGAAGTCAAAGGATCATATTGATAAATTAAACACCAGTGTTGAATTGGTAGAATCATAGTTGTATGCAAGAAGAATCAAAGGAGACACTAGATACATTGGATACAATGAAGCACATCATCAGATTGATAGTATGTGAGCAAGAAAAGATTCACAAAAGAACTCTACTAATGATGAGAAGACTGAAGATCAAACCAAAGACAATGGTGGTCCTCCTAGGAATGAGCGCAAGAAAGTAGAACGCACTTGTTTTGCTTGTAACAAGCATGGACACATTGCAAGGAACTGTATAGAGGTATGACCTTTCAATGGTTACTATTATACATGTAATAGATCTGGTCATAGAGAAATAAATTGCAAGACTAGTAAGATGAACAGGATTTAGCATGATCAAAGAAATCAGAATCTAACCAATGCAAGAACTTCTCAGAATGTTACATGTCAGATATGCAACTATAATGATCATACAAAAAAATAATGTAGAATGCTGACTCATGCCAATGTGCTGAGGAATAATAGACCTCCAGTGATTTTTCACACCTATAATAAGGTTGGACATATCTCAAAGTTTTGTAGATCAAGGATGCAAGCTTAGGAAAGCCCTAAAAAGGTTGAAGAACTAGTTTTGGATCTTGAAGCAGAAGTCAAGTTTGTGAAGGCTTCAAAAGATGCAAGCTTGATTTGGTCAAATGGAAAGAAGGACAATGTTAATGAGAATGTATTGGATGCATCCCCAGTGGACGCACCCTCTACATCTGCATGAATGGCCCTCAGGGTCATAGGGGGAGCTAATTTAGCTCTAGACCCCTACGTGGCTAGTATACTCATCCTTAGAGTATGTGCCTTTGGACTTAAGCTATTGGATTATATAGGAACCTTTGTGCAAGAGCGCACATGTTGATTGTTAGTAGAACTTGAGTTTGAAAATTTGAAGTGACAGCCTGGTTTACGCAACTTGCACTAATGGTGAATTTCTTACTTTAAGTACATAGAAAGTTCTTTGGTCACTCATTGCATTCATATTCAGAGCAATTGGAGAGCTGATTGAGCCTTGGAAGTTGTTGTGAAGATTTGGAGATTGAGTTATCAGTGATTGTAGTGCATAAGAAAGGTTGCAAAGGTCACATCAGTGATCCTAAGAATACATGGTGTATCACAAGAAGACCTTGATAAAGAAAGGGATGAGAAGATTTCCCTAGAATTGAAGAGCACAATAGAAGAACAAGAAGATCCCAAGATGAAAAAGATAAAAATTGAAAAAGATGACAATCAGAAGGATAAAGAAGACAATACTCCTTCTGCACCCAAAGATACTCCTCCAAAGTATAAACCAATGGTCAAGAGGAAGAAAGAACCTAGCATTGATCATCCATCCTCACAAGCTACAAGGAGTAGAAGATACATTCAAGCACCTCCTAAGGTAGGATTCAGACCTAGCCTTAAAGTTTTGAGCTCTAGAATTATTGATGAGGGAAGAATTGATCAAGTAGGGAAACATTATGAATCATATAGTGAGATTGATAAGTTAGAAATTCATGGTATGATTATCAAGCATATGATAAAGTTGAACAAGATAGTTCTTGAATTGAAAATAGAAATTCTAGATAATGTATGGGACATTTTAGAACACCTAAAGAGACAAACTAATGAAGAAGATAAAAGAATAAGAGAAAAAGTATTAGAAGATACACTACATGTATGTTCTAAAGATGAAGAAGCACTAATATTGAATCTGGTGAAGCCACACCTAAGAACAAAGATGAAAACTCTTCATATCATGAACAAGGACTATGAGTTGATAACGAAGGAAATAGAAAAATCATTTGAGAAGGTGTTGTTAGAATAACAAATCGAACCACCTATTGCGCCCATCACTCATGCACCCATAAAGGAAGATAAAGTGGTAGCGCTCATAAATATACCAATGACAGGTCCTCAAGACTCAGTGCCCGTAGCAGAAACTCAAACAGAAGTAGATTAGTTTGTGCCCATGATAGAATCACCCAAAGAAAGCACAATTATCATAGATAATGTGGAAATAGCCATGGCAGCTACTAATAAGGACTTGGACAAGTTTTAGGAAGCATTTGTCAGCACTAAGGAAGCAAAAATTCTATGCAGCAATACCCCTCCCACTCAGCAAGAAGAAGTAATCATAGAAGATATATCTGATGAGAAAGAAGAAGAAAAGAAAGGAGTAGAGGTAGAAAAGAAAGATGAATCTTCTATTGATTTGGTCAAGGTGAAGCAAGAGGTGATGGACAACACTCCCATCACTCCCTTTGTAGCATTGTTGTCAAGTTTGACACTTGACACAAGCAGTTTGGACTCTTGGAAGGAAGAAGACCTGATTAAGTTCAGCATCCTAGCTATGGAGAAGGCTAAGGAGAAGAAAGTCATGAGAAATCCCCTCCTAGTTGAATCAGTAAATATTTTGAACATTTTTCTACCAGAGGATAAGAAAATGGTAAAGGTACATTCAATTGATGATGTGAGCACAGTCATCTCTCAATTCAAAGTCAATTTTTCAAGCCTAGAAGAATTTGCAGCCATAGTGGCAGAGGAGAAGTACTTAAAGAAGAGACTCAATGAACAGATGAGTAATTTTGTACTAGACTTGAACTCTCTTAAGTCTGGTCAGGCATCCTTGAAGGAATTTGCAAATCAAGGAAGGAAAGACATTGCAGAATCCATGGATCAGGATAAGCTCACTGATGCCCATCTTAAGAAGATCAAAGATACAGAGGCAATGATTGAGAAGGTGAAGATTTTAGTGCTAGACACATCCATTGATGTGAACATGTGTAACAATTTCTATCAAGGTTAGTTAGACATAATTGAGAAAGCAGAGAAACAAATGGAGAAGATAAGGTCTAGACAGACTTAGTTGAGGAATGCACTTGCGCCCTCACTAGACATTCTTAGTCAGAACATAAAGAAGATCGATACGACCATGATAACCTATGATCAAGGTTTGAGCATAGAATTGGAGAAGATGGAGAAGCTTCAATATGCATTATGTGCCCATCTACAGATAGTCAATTCTCTGATAACCTTTTGGAAGAAGGAGATCCAGAAACTCAAGATTGCATATCCAGATGTTTTCCCTTAGTAAGTGTATGTAGATAAAGTTTTTGATGCACCTTTTTCATTAATGTCAAAGGGGGAGTTGTATAGAATATGGAGTACACATATGTATAGGGAGATATAAGAGTATGTATAAATGTATAGAAGTCAAAAGTTTTTGTGTAAAGGGACAGTTAGAGACTTGGCCATATTCCTTTGTTGCCATCAATGACAAAGCGGGAGATTGTTTGAAAGTTGTCTATACTAAAGTATATGACTAGATATAGTGTTGTCATTATGGAAACAAATTCATATAGTAGTTTGGAGTCAGTGCATAAATATAAGGTATGCCCATTGTATTCAGCATGGAAGTGAAAAGAGAGTTGTGTTAAGTAGAGCAGAGGTATGCGAAGTCAACATAAGATGTGTTAGAGCTTTCCTAGAGGTTAAAGCATCAGCGCACCAAAGGAACTGATCTAACAAGAAGTGTCACAATGAACAGTTCACCTATAGATATAGTGTGTATCTAATTCAAAAGGTTGTAGCCTTCATCATTTGAGCATTGAGCTCTATGACAGTGAGTCCACTCCCCTAATAGGGATCATTGTAAAAGACTCCTAGTAGGGTCTAACCCTTAACAAGGTCTACTATACTTAAAGCATTGTAAAGCTACTCCTAACAGGGTAAAGGATCTTCTTAAGGACCACAAAACACTAGTGTAGATTATTACTGGGTATCAAGTGCCACTAGGGTTTTTACCTATTTGGGTTTTCACGTAACCATATTGGTGTCATGTGTTGATTTCATGTTTTATGTTTATGTGAATGTTTAATTCAATTCTTAAGAATTTATGTTCTTCATAAAGATTAAAGTAAAAAGTCAAAATATAGTGAACACTAATTTAGCCCCCCCCCTCAGTGTTCCCATTCCTAACATAGTATATCCATCAAAAGTGTGGATGAGTAAGTCAAGACCTAGAGCGATCTCATCCAAAGGTGTGTTCAATTCTTCTCAAGTCCTCACAGTGGAAGTAGAGGGAATGTCAGCATTAGTAAATTCACACTCAGTCGTCCTAACACTAGACCCTTTACCTACTTTGAAAAGGTTTTCATACACATGAACAACATCTATATCTTTATCAAAAGTTGCATCAGATAGAGAATCAAACTTGTATTCATGTGAATCAGTGATGCTTGATATGGGAATTCCATCAACACTAGCTGTACCATCTGACTCATCTTCATCTCTTGTAGTATTAATGGTTTGTTGAAGTTGATCTTGTTCAAACTGCTCTTGGAAATGTAGTGGTATGTACCATTCACCTTGAATATCAAGATCATCCATTTGCATTTCTCTCCACTGGTCATATGTTAGTTGATGCACTGAACCGGTGTCATCAAAATCACTATCAGTCTCTACCATATGGATAGGTATAATAGGATCATCTAGTCCTTCAAAGAATGCAGCAAGATTCAGAGGAATGGGATAGGGAAAGATATCCTCATTAGAGCTATCCTCGGGATTTGCAACTGTGGTGGTATCTTCAAATTTTGGTTGGAATTCTGGTTCTAATTCTAGCTCTGGCTCTGGTACAAACTTATTAATCCCTAGATGAAATAAGATTTTCTTGAAGCCTAGACCTATGGTATCCTTGGTGTGATGACCTGTGGCTTCAATTAGTTTAGAGAAACCATTATCATTCACCCCTATAGGGCCACTCCCTTTATAACCAAAGCACTTCATGATTTTGAAGGCTTCACTATATGGTTATTATTCTAAGTCATGAGCAGGAGTGATTTGTTCAAATGTTTCTTTCCCTTTATAAAGCCAAGTTGTAATAGCCCTTTTCTCATCTTCATCCTCTAATGGCATTGTGGCCTTGACAAAGGCACCATCATAGATTATTTGGGGAGCACAAGAAGAAGGTTTACTTCTCTCAAAGGGTCTCCCGTAGGAATGCAGAGATGGAGGCAAAGCTGCCAATGACAAAATACGTTTAATTTGATACCCTCCCATGCCTATTTCCTTGAGTTTCAGAGTCTGTTCCATTTCTTTGATCTTGGCATCATAGAATTCAGTGGACTCTCTATTAGTTGGGACTAGACTGTCTGCAAATTGCGTGAGTGTGTTGCAAGAATAGTTGGTATTGGTAGGGACTGTCAATTCTGCTCCATGGAATGGGAACTTGATACATTGGTGATATGTGGATGGAACAACCTGCATTTCATGGATCCATGGTCTACCCAATAGTATATTATATGCTAGAGGAATATCTAGAGCCTGACAAATGACATCTCTTTCAATAGGTCCAGCTCGAATGGGTAGCACAACCAGACCTTTGGATTTGTGTTCTTCTTCATCATATGCCTTAATGGTGATTTTCTTATAGTCATCTATGAATCTTCATCATAGCCTAGTTGGGTAAGTAGCTTAGCAGAGAAAATATTAAGGCCAACACCATTGTCAATGAGGATGCAACAGATGCGCTTTGGACCTATCATGACTTCTATATGCAAAGGAGCATTGTGCAGATGGTTCAGTGAGTAGTCATCTTCTTCAAAAAAGGACAAATAGTGAGGTGAGGTCAAGTGACCCACCATGGATTGAAACCAATCAAGATCCAAATCTTTTGGGATATTTTCCTCAGTGAGGGCTTTATCCAAAATCTCCCTATGAGCAGGCGAGATCTTCAACAGCTCAAAGATAGTGATCTGACCATTGGTACATTGTAGCTAGTCTAGGATGCTATAATTAGCCATGCTAGGTGTAGGGACTGATTTTGAGTTCTTTTTGGTAGGACCAACAATAGATTTATCCATAGGTTGCTTCAGAGTGGATGTAGAAGGGTCAAGACCCTTAATGGTGATTTTCGCATGAGAGCGAGTAACAACGTTTGCACAATCCTGAGACAATTCATGTTTGGAAGAATGAGACCTAGGGCCTCACAAGACAAATGGAGTCTTAGGGTTAGGAGCATCCTCCCTACCCTTAATAGTAATCGGATCACAATACTCAACCTCAACAGGTTCAATCATGTTGATGACATTATCATTGGTAGTGTACACATGTAGTTAATTTTGGCATTGGTATTCTTAGTCTTGGAAGATTCACCTTTCTCCTAAGGAGGAAAGGGATCTTTAAATGCCTAATGATCTAAATTCTTGTTATGGTTGTCCATAACAATGTCACCATTGTCAATCAAATCTTGGACCTTATGGTGTAGCTAGAGACAAGTAGAAGTCTTATTACCCTTATTTTGGTGATAATCACAGTATGCGTTACCGTTCCACCAATGGGGTTGCGGTTGCAGATCATAGAGACACTTTTCCAAAGGAGTGAGTATCTAATTTTGCATGAGGGTCTTATAAACCACATCAAGTGTTTTGCCTAAGGATGTGAACTCATGCTTGGGTCAAGATGCCCAAGGCTTGTTTTTAGAAAATCTTGAAGGCTGTTGAGTGTCTGTTGTAGCCTTCTCAGCAGCTTTAACTTCCTATAAACTAGAGGAAAGATTGAAAATAGATTTCATAGGCTTCAAGGTCACATTGTCAACCACTCCATCATTTACAACATCTCTATTCTTGTTGAAAAACTTCCCTTTATCTTTGTTTGAGGATGAAGATCCTTGTTTGTTATCCTTTTGCAAAGTCAACTCTCCTTTCTTGATCATAAATGCTTCTATTCACGTAGATTTCTTAATCATGTTGTCAAAGGTTAGGGGACCTTGTAGTTGTACTTGATATCCAAAATCTAGGACAAGATTGTCTAGAAAGATGTCGAGTATCTCAGACTCTGGTAGTTTACGAGGATATTTTGTACACAGTTGCCTCCATCTCTGGAGAAATGCCAAGAAAGGCTCCCCTTGTTGTTGTTGTTTTAGATTACGAAGGTCTTGGATATTGACCAAATGTTGAATATTGTGGGAATAATGCTAGATAAATAGATTAGTGATCTTGTCAAAAGTCTTGATTCGATTCAGTAACTGAGAAAACCACTCCATAGCTGGTCCACCCAAACTACAAGGAAAGAGGCACATAAGATATATCTGATCATGTATAAACTCCATGGATAGAGTACCAAACTCCCTTAGGTGGTCCTAGGGATTAGTAGTTCCCAAGTATTTGTCATATTTAGGTAGCTCTACACCTTTAGGAAATGGTGGCATGTGAAGGCTCTTATCAAAAGGGAAAGGACAGATGATTTCCATTTTGAATTGTTGTAGAGGTTTATCTATATCCTTCACAAGTTGGCTAATTTGGTCTTGCATGTTTTGGATCATCTTTTGAAACTTTGTGGTCTCGGTCTCTTCTTCTTTGGCCACAAGTTTTTCAACTTGGTAGTCTCGGGGTAATTTGGCCAACTCTAGAAAATACTTCACCTTTTCTTCTAGAAGGAGGATCTCCATCATCTTGATAAGACTCTTGTTAGCTTTCATAGAATCTATGCCATTTTGGGTTATCATCTCATCGTCATTACCAAGGATCTCATAAATGCTTGGGATTTGATTTTGGTCAGTTTGGTTTTGATTTTGGTCATGTGGAGGAGGGTGATAGTGATATGGCTGTCGATCACCTTGACATTTGTTTTGAGATTGGTCTTCATTCTGATCATTTTGGGATTGATCATAGCGTTGATCATTTTGAGAGTGATTAGGACTTTGGTTGTATTTGCCTGGTTGGAAATCGAATGGATCTCCCATTTTGTCAATGTAGGATTGGGTAGTAGCTGAAGACTTAGTAAAATGAAGTGAATGACATCAAAAGGGTGTAGCTAAGGTAACTTTTGGTGCATTAATAGGATCAAAAGGATTGATAGGTTCAATAAGACTAATAGGGCTGGTCCAAGGAAGTGGCCTTCCAAAGTTACGAAACAACAGGTCATCCTGCTCTTGAAATAGTAAGTCAGATTGTGCTTGAAACAATAGATTATTACACACTTGGAATACTAGAGACGAGGATTGAGATGGGATATCTTTTAGTGTACTCAATGAAGAGGAACTTGTGGATCCCTCACTACACTTAGATTGGATAATGGGTTTAGAACAACCTATCTCTTGATTATGAGGTTTACCTCTACCTTGTCTAATTCCAGAGATGGGGAATGTGTTGCCACTTCTAGTTGTAACAGGCATAGATGAAAATGCAATGAGAGAGGACTTGGGATTATGCTAGAACTCTATCTCTAGGATAGATAAGAGGCTAGAACAACCAAGATGTGAAATGCACCTAGCACGAATCATCAGGAGTATGGCTAGAATAGTCAAGATGTGACTATCATGTCACAAGGTACAAAAGCATAGTGAGATAGGGCAAATAACAAGGAGAAAATATGAGTTTAAGTAGTAATCATTTGGTTCATAGCTCGAGACACTCAGCTTCAGACAGTGAACAAAAGGAGAATAGGCAAATAGACCTCAGGCAAAAAATCAGATCAGGCAGAAAATTCACTAGTCAATGGGAAATAGCTCATTATTTTGGAAATCAAGGTATAGGTTCGCATGAGGAAGTGTTGGTTTGCATGATAAAATGCTAGATTTCACATGAGAGAATGAAATCTCATGCGAGGAAATGCTCAGGTTCTAAAATCTCATGTGGGAAAATGCCAGAGTTTGATAGATTGACATAGTTTTCAAGATAAAAGTCAGATTTTGAGACACATCAAGGATTGTTCTCTGACATAATTTCTTGTTTATGGATAGTTTGAATCAGAAATCTCAATTTGAATGTTGCAAGCAATCATTTACAAGCATGAAGTTTTAGATCAAGCAGTAGTGATGCAAGAAGTAGTCGCAAATAGTTCTACCAAGGATAAAGCAACTTGGCAGAATCATGGGAGTCTTTGTTTAATCATGATGGATAGTTTAAGACTTGAAACAATTACTTAGTTATCCCTACAAAAAAAAAATGGTAGAGAAGACAAAATTCATGCCTCATAGCTTACGTTCATGTGTTCACCTCACACAAACCTGTCACCCCCTAGAGGGCACCCATGTTTTTGGTGTTTCCAAGGACTCAATAGTATATGTTCAAAGGTTACCCTTGAAGCAAGGACTGGTGTCATATACCACCTTCAAACATCCAGGTGCATGCCTATGGTGAGAATCTAGGGGAGAGATTCTTCCCCCTCCCTGTGCAAAGATTATGTCTCCTTTTGGAGGTGATCCGGATAGGAAACTAACTAAGAAAGTTTTATTAGTGGACTTATGTTCACACTAACCTTCAATTCCCCCAATACAAGGTTGAGGCCTTACAGCCACACCAACACCCAAAAGTCATACACACCCGCAAGTAGTGCTAGGAGTGGCACTACTCAGTACAACAGATGAAGCTTTCTCAAGATGATAGTTGAACTCAAGAGAAAGAAGTTAACATGGCTTTGGAGTGTTTAGACTCAAAAAATAATTCTTTATTATAGTGAGGTGGAATCACCAGCAATAGGTGTGTACTCACTTGGGTCATTCTCGAAGGTTCAACTTTTGGCAGGCCCTCTAAAGGTGACACGGACTTTGGCTTAGATCCAAGGGTCAGATTTTTTGATTCTCTCAAAGAGAGAAGAGCATACTTCTCTACCTCTTCAACTTACCCAAACACACAAGACATATTCATCACCGAGCTAGTTCCTCCTCAACCAATCCACAAGCTTTTGGGTTTCTGGTTCTCTCAAAGAGAGAATAGCGTAATCCCTTAACAAGTAGACATGCTAAAGATTCACTACCTTTCCTTGCTTCCCCAGGTATCAATCATGCTAGCAAGAGCTACGTCTCAAATTCATCCATGGGCATTACTTCCATGTAATGAAGAGCCTATTACCCTAGCTCACTATCAAGACCCTTAAGAAATCTTCACAAGGCCCTAGTTATACTATGTGAGTAAAAACATTAAACAAGCACAATGTTTAAAATAGTCTTCGACAACCGTCCTGCAAGAAAACCGTTAGCAAGTTTTTATGTCTTGGTCAATCATCTTGTATCCCACTATTATGCTGTTAGAAAAAATAGAGATGTAAAAATTAACAGCAAATAATAAATTTCAGAAAATAATGCGGGAAATTTTGCAGAAACTAAAAATTTTGAAACCCTGATGGCAAGCTTTGCATGAGGAAGTACACCATTGCGCACAAGAAAGTGTAGGGACCTACGTTAGATTGTGATTTTCTCATGTGAGAGAGTGCTAATGGAAGCAAAACTTCACATGGCACACTCAGAAAACTCACGTGAGATTTCATACAAAGTGAAGTACAAACGTACGAAAAAGCTTTAAATGTTTGTTAGAAAACTTTCGAGAGTGAGGCCAGAAATGATTTTTCTACCCCACGGTCAGTGCCAAAATGTTTATAGCTGAATGTGGACCTCCAATCTAGCCATAGACACAACATAGTCATTACTCAATCATTGTATATGAAAATGAACATGAATTTTCCAATTCGCACACTCAATCGAATCGACCTATTGCCTCCTATTTAGGTGGGGTGTTTGAATTTACTCTTTGAACAAAAGCCCAACAACCATTAGACCAACTCTAAAATGGAGGATTTTAAATTCTAGAAAGAGATTAAATTGAAATTAATCTAAAATAAAGATGCAATTGTAATCTAAAAATGAAAGTGCAGATTTAATCTAAGAAGCTTGAAAATGAATACGAGAATTAAGCTCCTAACAAAATAAGAAAACTATATTAAGATGAGAATGCTACTAACATGAAATTATAGTAATATGCAATGAAAATCTTGAAAATATTAGAAGAATTGAGACAAAAATTCACTATATTTTTTATACACTCAAATTTGCCTCCCACAAATGAGAAAAAAGGAG
Source organism: Chamaecyparis obtusa (assembly GCA_027943335.1). NCBI lineage: Eukaryota > Viridiplantae > Streptophyta > Pinopsida > Cupressales > Cupressaceae > Chamaecyparis > Chamaecyparis obtusa. The sequence continues at coordinate 1,480,797 of BSBK01001561.1, forward strand.
TCCATAATATAGAAGAGCCCGGGAGAAGGATGAAGAGTTTCTTGGAAAGAAACGGCAAACTCTTCATTTCCATGGAGGAAGGTGAGACAAATTGATGAATTATTTAATTAAATGAATGAATATTGCCACATGGGTGGCTTTTCGAGTTATTTTGAATAATTAAATCCAAATAAAGATGTCCATTCAAATAACCAAATATTATTTAATTCCTTTGATGTGTATAAGCTAAAGGGGGTGGAAATAATTTAATTAAAAGAACTAGGACTTTAGAATTAAATTAATTAATCATAGGGATTATTTAGCCAATAAATGTTGAATATTTAGGAATTAAATATAGTGTATGATTAATGAAAATTTAGGGTTTTTTACATTTGACACCAAGTCAAATAAAGTCAATTAGGAGACATAATTTCCTAGTACAATAGGACTTCGATGATGTAGAAATTCGAAGGAATACACCAAAATTGATTAGAATTGTAAGGTGCCAATTTTGGGGTATAACACATACAACTTTTTATGGATTGAAGCAGGCTCCCCGAGCATGGTATGAAAGACTGCACTCTTACTTAGTTAAGATTGGATTTGAAAGGACTAATGATAACAACAATTTATACTTGAAATGTAATAGTTCTAATGAAATTTTGATTGCTAAGATATTTGTTGATGACATTATATTTGTTGGTGATAAGATAATGTCTAAGTCATTTTCTGAGGAAATGAGAAAGGATTTTGAGATGTCTATGATAGGAGATATCAAATTCTTTATTGGACTTCAAATTCAATAAGTTAAGGATGGGATCTACATCACTCAATCTAAGTATATCAAGGAGATCCTAAAAAAATTCAATATGGAAGACTCAAAACCAGTTGGAACACCGATGGCTATTGGTTGAAAATTGTCAAAAGAAGATGATACTAAGCAAGTGAATGAAACACTTTACCGATCCATGATTGGTAACCTACAATATGTTGTACATAGCATACCTAACATTACACATTAATTTGGTATTGTTGCAAGGCTTTCAAAAAACCCAAAGGAAATACATTTGTCTATAGTTAAGAGGATATTCAGATATTTGAAAGGGACTAAATATTTTGGTCCTTATACACAAGAGGAGGAGATTTTGATCTTAAAGTATATACTGATCATGATTGGGCAGGAAATATTGATGACAAAAAAAGCACTAGTGGTGAAGCTTTCTTTTTAGGATAAAGGATAGTGACATGATTAAGCAAGAAATAGAGTTGTATTTCACAATCTATTGCTAAAGTTGAGTATGTAGGAGTAGCTATGAGTTTTTCTAACATTGTATGGATCAAATAACTACTAGAAGGTATGCATGAAGAGATTACTAATTGTATTACAATCTACTATGATAATACCAGTGCTATTAATATATCTAAGTACCCTATGATGCATTTCAAAATAAATCATATATCTATTAAGTATCACTACTTGAGAGAGCAAGTAAAGGATAAGCATGTAACATTGGAGTATGTGAATTCTAAAGAGCAGATAGCTAACATATTTACAAAACCAATACCGAGGGATGCTCTTGAGTATCTTTGAGGTAAGTTAGGGGTTCTTCACCTATCCAATGTACATTAAGGAAATAGTTGTTAGAAAGTAAAGATCCTCAAGATAACTGAGAGGGGGGGGTGAATCAGTTATCAGATAATTTAACCATTCAACTGCTTTAAACAATATAATCAATGCACTAATCAACCATAGAAAGATAACCATACACAATTGCAAAATAACAAAAGATATGTTGACTAGGGAACCTCTTGAAAAGAGTAAACCCTGGTGGGAATGATGCCCACAAAATGATGCACTAATATGAAAGTTCCTTGTTAGAGGATGGACCCTGTTAGGAGTCTTATGAAATACATTCAGTACATATAAATCCTTGTTAGGAGATTTTGAATCCCTGTTAAAAGATTCTAACCCGGTTAAGAGTTTATGGAAGATAGAAGGACCCACTGGCCAAACAGCTTCAAGGCAAGATCTCTGAACCCACTATCCAAAAGATCTTAGAATTATTCAACAGAATAATATGAAATATAATACCTCCTTCACACTATGCCAAAATCACACTCTCTGCTACACAAGATCACAATTCCTGATCTCTGTACTCACAAGTCTTCCTTCATCACTGAATTAGCTCTTTTCTTCACTTCATGCATATATTCACATCTCAACCTTCATAGTACATATTACAAGGAAAAAATTCCTTCTTATATACCAAACTCAAATAATTACAAATGAGTCGGTCCTCAATTACAAAATAATAAATTCTACACGCTACACACAAAATTTCACATAAAACTATCGGCTTCCATATACTGTAACTTTCTCCAAACATATCTTCGAATTTTGCACTATGAACCACATCATCATTAATGAGTCTCCAACATCCCTTTAACTGTGCAAAATTAGATTCCATCCCAGCTAAGAGATATCCTCCGATTTCTGAAAATCGCTTCACAGAAACACTATCTAAACACTGCTTTCACCAAAATGCTCATAACTCTCACAAATGAATGAATTTCTTTTTGCATTGTTAACCATAGGTTAATAACACACCAAATAACATACCATCAACTACAAAAAAGCCAATTTGCAATACAACATGTGTGCAAAACAAAATTGTACCTGCTTTCCTGCTAATATCCAAAATATCACTGTGTTGACATCAATGACAATCCAAGTCATGAATGCAACAACAACTGCTACAGAATGACTACCAAAATACTTTGCATTCATTCCTAACAATCTCCCCCATTGGCATTGATGGCAACGTAGATGAAAAACATCCAATGTTCCAAAAATCCAATACTATAACATCACTGCAAAATATCAAATTAAATCTTGCTTCATTTTCCTATTCAGCTCTCTCATACAATCAACAATGTTTTTCATGTATATCTCTCCCCCATTGACATCAATGATAGAAATTCCATCACTAAGTCAACAACAACTTAATGTCAAAAGACACTTTTCAGAAAAATACAATAACAAGAGTCCTCATGACTCAGCTCATAAACTCCCCCATAGAGGAAGTTCCAACATCCAATCCAGAAGAAAGATAGGGCTCATATACCACTGGAGGGATGCAATCATCTACATCAATTCTCAAAAATAGGTTGGGGCATAACCCCAAGCATACCTCTCAAATACACAAATGTATCCTTAGGTGAAGGCTTTGTAAATATATCTGCTATCTGCTCCTTTGTACTTATGTACTCCAATCTTACTTCTTTTTCAGCAACTTTCTCTCTTACAAGATGATACTTGATCTCAATATGTTTAGTCTTAGAATGTAAAATAGGATTTTTTGACATACTCACTGTACTAGTGTTATCACAATGTATAACAACAGGCTCATCAAACTTTATTCCAATATCCTTCAACATCTACTTCATCCAAATAATCTGATTACAATTACTTGCTGTTGCAACATATTCTACTTCTGCCATACTTTGTGAAGTACAATTCTGCTTCTTACTTAACCAAGAGACCAATTTTCTTCCAAGAAAAATGGCTCCACCACTGGTGCTTTTCTTGTCATCAACACTGCCTCCCCAATCTGCATCAGTATAGGCACATAAAGTAAAATCATCAGAATTCTCATACCATAATCCATAATCCATTGTTCCTTTTAGATATCTCAGTATCCTCTTTACTACTGCATAATGTGATTTTCTAGGTTCTACTTGAAATCTTGCTATAATCCCAACTGAATGTGCTATATCAAGTCTTGTATGTGTCAAGTACTGCAATCCTCCAATCATAGATCTGTATTTTTTCTACTCAACTGCTGGTGTCTCATCTTTGCTAGATAACTTATGTCCGGTTACCATAGGTGTTCCAACAGGTTTAGAATCTTCCATTCCAAATCTTTTCAATAAATCATTCAAATACTTAGTCTGACTTAAAAATATACCTTCCTTGCTTTGTGTTATCTGTAATCCCAAAAAATATTTCATTTTTCCAATCATGCTCATCTCAAATTCAGTCTTCATTTCATCTGCAAATTTGTCACTAGCTTCATCTTCTCCTCCAAAGATAATATCATCAACAAATATAACTATAACCAACAAACCATTCTCAATTTCTTTTTTGTATAAGTTACTATCTATTGTTCCTTTTATAAATCCCAATTTCAATAAATACTTATCCAATCTTGCATACCAGGTTCTAGGTGCTTGTTTTAATCCATATAAAGCTTTCTTTAACTTACATACCATATTTCCTTCTTGTGTCAAAGGAAAACCTTCAGGTTGCTCAATGTAGACTTCTTCTTCCAATTCACCATTCAAAAATGCTGACTTCACATCCATCTGATACACTTTGAATTTCTTGTAAGCTGCATATGCTAGAAACATTCTCACTACTTCAAGTCTGGCCACATGTGCAAAAGTTTCTTCATAGTCAATTCCTTCTTGTTGTGAATATCCTTTACATACCAATCTTTCTTTATTTCTTATCACTTCTCCTTGTTCATTCATCTTGTTTCTGAATACCCACTTTGTTCCAATCACATTCTTGTCTTCAGGTCTAGGGACCAATTCCCATGTCTTGTTTTTTTCAATCTACTCTAGTTCTTCTTTCATAGCAATAACCCAATGTTCATGTTCACAAGCTTCATTAGTAGGCTTAGGTTCAATTTGAGAAATCAAACATAAATATACCTTATTTCGAGTCAAAACTCCTCTATCTAAACTTCCAATAACTTGCTCAATAGGGTGATGTCTTGAAGTATACCTGTTAGGTGTCATAGTTACTAATCTTGTTCCAATTGTAGATTCTTCTCTGCTTTCTTCTCTTTTTTCTTCTCTATTTTCTTCAGTATGACTTTCATTCAGCAAATCAATGTTAGTTTCAAAAAATAATTCTGCATTTTCAATGTTAGGCTGAGGTTGTGCTTCTCTAGCAAATTCATAATCAAGCATTCTTTCCTAAATTTTAAACTTCTCATCAACTTTTACATTTGCACTTTCAACAGTAGTCTTAGTTCTTTTGTTATAACATCTATATGCTTTTCTTTTTAAAGAATATCCAAGAAATATTCCTTCATCACTTCTAGGATCAAATTTTCCTATATCATCATCTCTCTTTATATAACATTTACTTCCAAAAATTCTAAAATACTTAACTGAGGGTGCATGTCCAAACCATAATTCATAAGGTGTCTTGTTTGTATCTACTCTGATTTGTACTCTATTCATAGTGTATACTATTGTGTTCACTGCTTCTCTCCAAAAAGTCTTAGCCAAATCATTTTCAAACAACATAGCTCTTGCTGCTTCAGTTATTGACCTGTTCCTTCTTTCTGCAATACCATTTTGTTCTGGTGTTCTAGGGGCTGAAAGTTGTCTCTTAATACCATTCATTTCACAAAAGGTGTTAAACTCTCTATATGTAAATTCACCACCTCTATCAGATCTTAGACACTTAATCTTCATTCTAGATTCATTCTCAATTTTTCTTTTCATGATCTTAAATTTATCAAATGCTTCAGATTTTTCTTTCAAAAATACAATCCACATCATCCTTGTAAAATCATCAAGAAGAATCATAAAATACCTTTCTCCATAGAATCCTCTAGTCCTAGTAGGACCACTCAAGTCTGTATGAACAATCTCCAGCTTCTCTGTCGATGTGAACTTCTTGTTGGGAAATGAACTCCTTTTCTGCTTTGCCATCATACATTCTTTGCAAATCATGTTAGTAGGTTTCATAATTCTAGGTAAATCTCTTACCGCAAGTGTAGTGCTCACCTTGACAATATTATCAAAGTTTATATGACAAAACCTTTTATGTCATAACCAACTATCATCAATCTTAGTCATCAAACATCTCATCTCAATATGATTCAACTGAAATACATTACCTCTGGTTCTAGATCCTTTTCCAATCAGATTTCCATCTTTATCTTTTATCACACAAGTTTTCTCAGCAAACCAAATTTGATAACCCTTATCAGCCAATTGTCCAACGCTTAGTAGATTATGTCTCAATCTATCAACAAAGTAAACATCATCAGTGTTAGTCTTTCCATCAAGAGCAATAGATCCTATACCCTTAATCAAACAAAGTGCATTGTTACCAACCCTAACAATTCCTCCATCATAATTATCTAACTTAACAAACTTTCTTTTATCTCCAGTCATATGATGTGAACAACCACTGTCTATAATCCAATCAGATTTCTTTTCAGCTTGTGAAACTAATGGTTTTTCTTCCCTTTTATTAGATTCAAAACTTTCTTCTTTAATTGCTACAAATCCTATTTCCTCAAAGTTATCATTATCACTGTCACTTAAATGTCTTTCAATTCCTGCTTCAAGATCTTCATCATTAGCATAATAAAATTCTTTAGATCTCCTAGGTTTAAAGTTGCTTCTATACTTCTTAACTCTTTTAGGACATTTAGATGCAAAATGACCATATTCTTGACAAGTCCAACATTTAAAGATTTTCTTACCATCTTAGTTATCTTTTTACAATTAATGCAATACCTTCTTCAATCTTCTTATCTTCCTTAGATTTAGATCTGCTACTGCTAGCATAATCTCCATTCACACTAGTACTTCTTGTAGGTCTAATGTTAAGAGCACCAAATGTTGTTTCCATTCTAGGTAGCTCTCCTGATAATCTCAAGTTCATCTCTGCTGTTTCTAATCTTCCAAGAAGAGTCTCTCTTGAAAAGTTCAATGTACAAGGTATCACTTGTTCAATCACCTGTGTTGTCTGCTTAAATACTGGTGTCAAAGTTCTCAACATTTTCCATATCACTTCATTCTTTATCTTATCACCTCCATAAGTCTTTATTCCTATTACAATCTCAGACATCCTACCAATATAGCTTCTAATAGATTCATCTTCCATCATTCTGATATCTTCAAATGCACAAATCCAATTATGTACTCTAGCCTTCTTTGCATGTTCATCACCTTCAAAAGTAGAATGTAAAGCTTTCCAAATAGCATGAGATGTTTTCAAACATCTTACCTGACTATATTCATTCTCTGGTAGTGCTGACAAAAGTGCTTCTCTTGCAAGTATGTTACACATGAATAGATCTAGTTCATCTTTAGTTCCTGCCTCTAGATTGTCTTCCTCAATGATAGTCTTCTCATTCTTTGTAATCAACCAATAACTCAGTCCTAAACACAATAGCTGAGTCTTCATCTTTTCTTTCCAGCTGTCAAAATTTACTCCATCAAACTTAGGGCTTTCTTTTCTAAAATTCGCCATGGATCTCCTTAAGTTGTTAAACTTTTCTTTCAAGGACCTGCTGCTCTAATACCAATTGTTAGAAAGTAAAGATCTCCAAGATAACTGAGAGGGGGGGGGGGGGGGGTGAATCAGTTATCAGATAATTTAACCATTCAACTTCTTTAAACAATATAATCAATTTACTAATCAACCATAGAAAGATAACCATACACAATTGCACAATAACAGAAGATATGTTGACTAGGGAACCTCTTGAAAAGAGTAAACCCTGATGGGAATGATGCCCACAAAATGATGCACTAATATGAAATTTCCTTGTTAGAGGATGGACCCTGTTAGGAGTCTTATGAAATACATTCAGTACATATAAATCCCTGTTAGGAGATTTTGAATCCCTGTTAAAAGAATCTAACCCGGTTAAGAGTTTATGGAAGACAGAAGGACCCACTGCCCAAACAGCTTCAAGGCAAGATCTTTGAACCCACTGTCCAAAAGATCTTAGAATTATTCAATAGAATAATATGAAATATATTACCTCCTCCACGCTATGCCAAATCCGCACTCTCTGCTACACAAGATCACAATTCCTGATCTCTGTACTCACAAGTCTTCCTTCATCACTGAATTAGCTCTTTTCTTCACTTCATGCATATATTCGCATCTCAACCTTAATAGTACATATTACAACAAGGAAAAAATTCCTTCTTAAATACCAAACTCAAATAATTACAAATGAGTCGGTCCTTAATTACAAAATAATAAATTCTACACGCTACACACAAAATTTCACATAAAACTGTCGACTTCCAGATACTGTAACTTTCTCCAAACATATCTTTGAAGTTTGCACTATGAACCATGTCATCATTAATGATTCTCCAACATCCCTTTAACTGTGCAAAATCAGATTCCATCCCAGCTAAGAGATATCCTCCGATTTCTGAAAATCGCTTCACGGAAACACTATCTAAACACTGCTTTCACCAAAATGCTCATAACTCTCACAAATGAATGAATTTATTTTTGCACTATTAACCATAGGTTAATAACACACCAAATAACATACCATCAACTGTGCAAAAGCCAATATGCAATACAACATGTGTGCAAAACAAAACTGTACCTGCTTTCCTGCTAATATCCAGAATATCACTGTGTTGACATCAATGACAATCCAGGTCATGAATGCAACAACAACTGCTACAAAATGACTACCAAAATACTTTGCATTCATTCATAACAATAGTTTCATCAATTCAAGACTCAATAGAATATCTATCTTGTGAGTTGATGCTAGTATTTCACTCTTTAGGAGAAGCCTGAAGATGTGAAGGAATTTTATGACTTCATGGAAAATCTATAAATATGAGGTATAATCTGAGAATTTTATGTTTCTTTGGCATTATTTTCAAAGAGGGAGAATAAGTCAATTGATATAGGGAGATGAACTAGTATATGTCAAAGAGGGACACAAATCAGATGAACATATGAGAGAGATGAGTATAGTAGGGAGATGAATAAGAAAATGTTGTTGACAAAATCCAATGGAAAGTGTTACTGATAGAAAGAGAAAGATTATAGATGGAAGATCAAAAAAGAAGAAGTTACTACATAGAGGGAGTACAAAATATGAATGATAGTGAAGGATACCATCATCAATTGTACACTAACTTTTTTAGTGTTGCCATCAATGCCAAAGAGGGAGATTATTACCATAACTGATAATGATGTTGAAGATTGATTATATGATGGAGTTGATGATCAAGACTAACCAAGATAAGAGGAATACATGATGATATTAGAAAGGTTACATCATTTATTATCTTGTCATTGATGTCAAGTAATTGATTTTTTATTTATATTATGTTTCCATATCATTCGGTAATGATATAAGATGAATGAGTTAAAGAGAAGAGAAATGAGAAGATGAGAAGTTGTAGAACTTAATTAAGAAAATGATATAGATCATACAATGATTATATTATGTTGATATATTTTTTTTCTACCTAACATATGATTATGTTAAGTCGGTAAAGCATGGTGATGAAGATTTGAAAACTCAGTAAGATTGTTGGCAATTTGGCTAAGTTGGTTGCATAGATGTTGTCATTATGGCAACATATGATCCACATGAAGATCACATAGGTCAGAGAGCTAGTATGTCAGAGTGCAATGTAAAATTGTCTAAGTATGTGACAGTATGTTTTTACCAGTGAACCAGAAGATAGTTTTGATTGGTGATGTTGATTGGAGTAAGTTCAATGCTTGTGCACTTGAACATGGACAATATGATGACTATTGAAGACTCACCTCAGAGTGCAAGTCAGTACGGCATGTACGGAAAAAGTTACGATATTTTTACTAAAGACAGTATTGAGCCGACAGGATAGAATATGAAGACAGAATTGATAAAGAGTTAAGGAATTATTTTGTTTATCAAAATAATGACTTAACAATATAAAGGGATGACATCCTAGATGTTAACCCTTGAATAAAGTTATTTTTTAATTTGATAGTTGACTAGAAGTTATTAATTTTAATAACTTGTATAAAGATATGTAAAGATGTAATTGTAAAAAGCAGAAAAAGGAATGTATGTAATAGTGATAGTGAAAGAGAAGTGAAGAGATATTGATGCAAGTAGTATAAGGTTATGTACCTTGACCTACTCTTTGTAATCAGTGAATTTTGTATATTACTTTTTTGGGCAGTGGGCTCATCTAGTAATCACATTTTGTACTACCAACTCCTAACAGGGTTAAGGCTTCTAACAAAGGCTATAGTCCCTTAATCAAGACTGAGACACTATATGCATGTAATAGAATCCTAACAGGGTCAACATCCTTAACAGGATAATTTTGATTAGTGGATCTTTGTGGGTACCATCCCCACCAGGGTTTTCCCTTGGCTAGGGTTTTCTCGAGAACAAATAATGTGTTATGAGTTCTTTTGTTTTATTTCTTTGCATGTTTTTTAGCTTTATATGTTATGCATGCGTTAAGATAATCTGTTATATCCATAACTGGGAAAAATTAAAAGTTTTTAGAATACTAATTCACCCCCCCCCCCATCTTAGTATTCCCTATTTCTAACAATTGGTATCAGAGCCTAGTTACTCGAAAAAGAATCATTCAAAGAAAGCCTAGCAGCTTGAGTAAGATCTCTATGAATATGGATCAGCTACAAAAGAATCTTGAAGGAGCTCTTGAATATGTTGATATGCTTACTGAGGAAAGAGATACTCTGAAAGGAAAATATGATGATGTAAAGAACCTCATTGAGAAATTGAAAAAAAAGTTGGAAGATCTAAAATCTGAAAAGGAATCCAAAATTCATATTGAAGATTGTGATGACGACTTAGAGAAAGAAAATGAGATCCTTAAACATGAACTGAAGATAACAAATCTAAAGCTAAGTCTGAAAGATGGAAATGGAAAGAATGAAGCAAATCTAAAATCTGAGAATGAAAATCTTAAGCTTGAAAATGAAGGGCTAAAATCTAAACTTAGTAAAGTAATATTTGAACTCGAGAAAGTCAATTTGCAGTATGCTAAACTTGAGAAATACAATACAATTGTGAAAGGAGAACTGACTCAATCTATGTAGCAGCTTGAAAGACTATATTCAACTAATGAGAAGATTGATGAACAAATATCTTATCAAAAACCATTCTATGATAAAAATGGTCTTGGATTTAACACCTTTAAAGAAAATGAAGAAAGCAAGGAACCAGATCTGAAAATATTTGAAAGCATAGATAAGAAGAAGTCTAATGAGATTAACAAATCTGAAGAACCACCTAAGCAAGAGGAATCATCTACAGGTATGCAAAGAGAATTCAAAGGTAGATGTTTTTCTTGTAATACTATTGATCATATGAAGAGAGATTGTGCAGGTAAGAAATTTAAACCTCTTAATGGTTATTGTTATAATTGTCATGGTTTTGGTCATAGAGCTATTGAATGTAGAAAACCTAAATTTGTTGAGAATAACAATAATAGTAGAATGTTTAGAAATACTATCCATGTAGATAAGAAACTTACTAAAGATATGAACAGAAGAAATGGAGTAGTATGTTATAGATGCAACAAGGTTGGACACATTGCTAGAAATTGTAGATCACAGATCAATTAGTCTGGACCAAGATATGGAAACAATGGAATAATTTGTCAAATATGTAACAAGATTGGACATACAACAAGGTTTTGCAAAATGAACAATAGAGTTTTTCATACCAATTCTAACCCTAGAAGTCATGCAAGAAGAAATGAAGATGCAAGCAACAGTCAGAAAGGATTTTGTAGTAACTCAGATGAAGTGAAGTTTGTTAAAAGCATAGATCAAAGAGACATATTCAGAACTGAAGGTAGTTAGAAAGGTGAAGTATTAAATGGTAAGAATGAATCTTTACCTGACCCATCTCAAAGTACTTAATTCATGAAAATTACAATAGAATAGGAATTTAGATTAGTGTAGAAATTGATATATGATGAATTGAGTCTTGCACAGCTAATGCAAGGTATCATATGATGTTCTAATGCTATGGCTAAGAGTGCAAAGAAAAATATTATGTTTTGTGAGATCACAATAAGTTTTAAGTTTTGCAGGTTAACAAAATCAAATTTTTCGAAAGAAGCAGCAAAAGAATTGAATGCGATGTCATATCTAAGTGAGATTGAAATAATAAAAGGTCATGGATAGTATCATTTGATCATCAAAGCTTATACAAGTGTTAAGGATATTGAAGAGTAGTGATTGGAAGTGTTTTGGAAGGATTTGGTGAAGAATTTTTGTGTCAAATCTATGCAAGCCCTAAATCGTGGAATCGAGGTATTTTACTTGGTAGATCTTTAAATCAGTTAAAGAATTAGAGGAAATCATGGATATTTATTTGATTTAAAATATAAGAGATAAGAATAGACCTAAGGTGAAAAGGGAACCAGTAGAACCCTTGGAAGATGATCCTAGGTTAGCTTTATCATTCATACCAGATAGAGTTTTACATCTAGAGAATGTTAGAAGTTATCTGGGATGTAAACTAGAGACTATCAGTGATAGTGATTTTATAGAGAAAGTTCAGAAGATGAAGATGAAGGAAGCAGAAATTTAGAATGAGACAAATCTTCTTTCAAGCCCCAATGTGAAGGTATTTGATATTGAGAAGAAAATCCACAAGATTTATGATGAAATGAGCATTTTGCAAGATGAAAAGGACAGGAAGCTAAAGAGATTCACTCTTTTGAGAGAGAACATTTCTATAAACTTGAGCATTATTGAAGGGAATTTGAAGAATGTCTTTCAGCCAAGACATCTTTTCAGAAGTTTAGTTATGAGAATCTCCAAGCATGTGAGATTGCATCTTATGGATTGTGCGCACTACTCAGTATGGCAGATTCAATTAAGAAATCATGGGAGAAAGAGTTAGAGGCTATGAAGATCAATTTTTCAGATTGTGTTGCAAGCCTACCGGCTTTGCAATATTGAATCAAGGTATAACTTTTTGTGAACACAGTTTTGTAACCCTCCTTACCTTTTTTTGTCATTGTTGTCAAAGGGGGAGAGATATATAGTAGAAAATTGATAAGGATGCATACTCTTAGGGGGAGTATAGTATATATAGAGGATTCATGAAGTCATAAGGAGAGTATATATATTTTTTGTATTATGGCCACAATTTTGAAATTTTTGGAGTCTAAGACTTAGCCAATTTTCTCATATGTTGCCACCAATGACAAAGGGGGAGATTGTTGGAAATTTGGCTGAGTTGGTTACATAGATGTTGTCATTATGGAAACATATGATCCACATGAAGATCACATAGGTCAGAGAGCTAGTATGTCAGAGCGCAATGTAAAATTGTCTAAGTATGTGAGAGTATGTTTTTACGAGTGAACCAGAAGATAGTTTTGATTGGTGATGTTGATTGGAGTAAGTTCAGTGCTTGCACACTTGAACATAGACTATATGATGACTATTGAAGACTCACCTCAGAGTGTAAGTTAGTATGACATGTACAAAAGAAGTTATGATAGTTTTACTAAAGACGGTGTTGAGCCGACAGGACAGAATATGAAGACAAAATTGATAAAGAGTTAAGGAATTATTTTGTTTATCAAAATAATGACTTAACAATATAAAGGGATGACATCCTAGATGTTAACCCTTGAATAAAGTTATTTTTTAATTTGATAGCCGACTGAAAGTTATTAATTTTAATAACTTGTATAAAGATATATAAAGATGTGATTGTAAAAAGCAAAAAAAAGGAATGTATGTAATAGCAATAATGAAAGAGTAGTGAAGAGATATTGATGCAAGTAGTATAAGGTTATGTACCTTGACCTACTATTTGTAATCAAAGAATTTTGTATATTACTTGTTTGGGCAATGGGCTCATCTGGTAATCACATTTTGTACTACCAACTCCTAACAGGGTTGAGGCTTCTAACAAAGCCTATAGTCCCTTAATTAGGACTGAGACACTATATGCATGTAATAGACTCCTAATAGGGTCAACATCCTTAACATGATACTTTTGATTAGTGGATCTTTGTGGGTACCATCCCCATCGGGGTTTTCCCTTGGCCAGGGTTTTCTCGAGAACAAATAATGTGTTATGAGTTCTTTTGTTTTATTGTTATGCATGTTGTTTATCTTTCTATGTTATGCATGTGTTAAGATAATATGTTATATCTATAATTGGGCAAAAGTAAAAGTTTGTAGAATACTGATTCACCCCCCCTCTCAGTATTCCCTATTTCTAACAAAGATAAGTTGTTTTGGCTACCTAGTAGGAAAAGTCACTTGGTAAGGTAAAGAGAAAAATAGAGGTCACTCGGTAAAGGGAAAGGTAATCAAGACACTTAACATTGAGGAAATGCTTAGGCACTAAGAAATGTAACCAAAATTCTAAGTTAAAAATAATTACCAAGGAAAAGGTATTAAATAAGAATTGAATCAACATTTAATGATTATCTATGTTGAGCTAGATGATCATGATGATGAGGAGAGTTGGTTACAAGAGATATACGATTATGAAAATTCAAGAAGAAGATCTATGACAAGTTCTATGTGGTAAAAAGAGATGGATCAAGTTTCTAGAAAAGTTCAAGTTCCTAGGTGAAAAGGAAACGTGTTACCAAGATCCAAATTCAAGATATAATGAAATGAACGATTAAGATTGATTGAAGAAAAAAGTAATAGATGAGATTAACAAGAAAAATTTGTCTATATAAAGGATGATCTTGTATGGAAAAATGGTTGGCAAACTGAATAGTTTAAGGGTTATCGATTGTTTCAATGAAGAAGAAACAAATTGATTCTGAGTGGGACAAGAAGGATTTGATGAAGTGTTGATGCTAGTGGATAATGAAGAATTGAAGTGAAGATTGAAGAGAGAACAAAGGTGAAATTATAAAGAGTGTTTAAAATCCTCTAACAAGGTCACTCTTATCAAGGTGAAGATCCTAATAGATTTAAGGTAAATCCCTTAATTGGGTCACACCTAACAATGTGTTTTGTAATGTTTAACCAGATTGGCTCTTAACCAAACATACTTCACGAGAGTATTTTTCTTAGTGGGTGACAATTCCCATGGTAGTTTTTCCCAAAGTTGGGTTTCCATGTTAAATATTGGTGTTACATGTTGTGAATGATTTGTTTGAATAATTTACTGATTACTATAGTTTATTTATTATTATCGGTAAATAGTGAACTATGTTGTTACCGAGCTACTATCAAGTTAATTAGTGAAAAAATTTTAAGGTATTTGTGATCATGGATTACTAATTCACCCCCCTCTCCATAATCCAACATCTAGTTCATGCTCATTTGTAATTTCATCATCATGTTCTACCTATCCATTTTTATTCAGATTCTCATTCTATGCTTGCACCATCTGATTCCCTTCTTCATCATATGACTCATAACTATAAGATCTGGCCTATTTTTTATAATTTTCATCCACTTTCAATTTAGCACTTTCAACCATATTTCTCAACCTATTGTTACAAAACTTGTATGCTTTTCTCTTTGTAGAATAACCAATGTTCATAGGGTGTCTTACCAATGCCATTTTTTATATAACCTTGGTTCAATGTATAAATTATAGTGCTACCTGCTTCTCTCTAGTAGATTTGAGGTACATTTGTAGTCCTTGTAGTGTCAAGGATAGATCTCCTCTTTCACTCTATAATTCCATTTTTTTGTGGGGTTCTTAGAATAGACATATATCTCTTTATTCCATGCTTCTCATAGTATGAATTAAACTCACCCTAAGTAAATTCTCCACCTCTATCTAACCTAGGAAATTTTAGCTTCATTCTTTTGGAAATATATTGGGAAAATGTGATACTGAGAGAGGGCTGGGTGAATCAAATATCACTAATTTATCCATTTTAACATAAATGAAACCTTGCATAGCTTTAACATAAAACTCAACAATGTAATGGATCTAATATGCTAAACATCACACATGAAAATACACATAACACAATGATTTTGGTTACCCAAAAACCCTTGAAAGGTAAAACTGGGGTGGGGATGACACCCACAAATCTTCACTATTGTGATATAAAGTTTCCTATTAGGGCTACAAATTTGATCACAAAATATCATATGCCTTGTGAGGGGTTTTCCCTGTTAAGAGCTTTAAGATTTATACAATCTACCTTGTGATGCAATCAAGGATGGTGGATCCAATGAAGGATAGTCCAAACCTTGAAGCCAAAAAAATTACACAATGGAATACTCAACACCACATATAACACAACAATTGTTTCAAGTAATTTGCATTAACATGCTCAGATGTAAGGCCTTCTGGATTAGGGCCAACTACAAATAGAAACAATTTTGCAAGATCCACAAATAAATCTAATACAATCTCAGCTAGTTCATCTCTAAAGGTAATCAGAAGCTGATAGAAACCCTAAGGAAGATCTAAACTTGAGCTCACAAGCCTCCAAGAAATCTCCTTATCTCCAAGTGTGCAAACCACTAGCTCTACTACAAACAACTATCAAATATCAATCTGATCTGCAAGATCATGCAAGATCTCTCCACAACTTTGCCAACTTCAACTTTCAAAACCTCAGATCTGATTTGCTAAGTCTTCCAAATCATGAACCTCTATCGATCTCCCAATGATCCTCCTATCTCCCTAAACATCTACCCAAACATCCTATAAATACTAGTCATCAACCACAATTTGGCTGGATGAAACCGTTAACTCCCCCCAATAAATAATTAAATGCCATACAAGTCAGCTAACAATTGTATACAAACATTTAATTCATCATGTCGGCCCATAACAGTAGCTACCAACAATAAATGCACCAAGTCAGCCCAACAAATCACACAAAAATCCAATCGGTAAGCTAGAACTACCAAGCAATAGTGAATTAACTGAGCATGTTAGGCATCACCGAGCACTAATGTCAACCGAGCACTGTAGGCATGATTGAGTAACACTTTCACCAAGTGCTAAAGACTACCAATTTCCTTTAGCGACCGAGCTTCCTTCAACGAACGAGGCCTCCAATCAAGGCTGCAACCAAATAACACCGGCCAAAATACAAACACCCCATGCAATTTCACTGAGGACAAAGAATGGCCTAGCCTTTACCTTGGATACCCCTGCATCAGACACCCTAGGTTCCAAAAGATGTTCATATGTGAGAAGAACATCTTCCAAGATTCAGCACATAAATCTTGAATTGGTTCTTCAGATACAAGTCCTCCACCTTTTCTGCTTGCAAATTCTTCCACTTCAGTTTCCTCTATCTCTTCAAGTCTTTTCTTGACAATATTCAGGTCGGTTCTCCAAACTGATCATTCATTTTATCTAGATCCACAATCTCAACTCGATTACCAATACTCAAGCTTCTCCTACCAAGTGTTGTATCCATTAAAGGCATCAGGGAAAACTTCTTGTCATCCTTTTCAACAGTAAACACATTCTGGACATAGTCATAAATAGCTCTACAATCATATTGCCAAGGTCTACTGAGTAATATATCATAACTATTCATCTTCACAATGTCACATAACACAAGATCCTTATACTGGCCAATCTGAACATCAATGAAGCATTGTTCTCTTACTTCCAAAGCATGAACATCTTGTAACCAGCCAAGCCTATAAGGACAAGGATGCTTCATTCTATTCAACCCAATTTTCTAAACCATGTCCTCAGCAACAAGTTTATCAATACTACCACTATCAATAATAACATCATAGAGTTTATCTCCAAACATGCATCGGGTCCTAAACAAGTTACTCCTCTGATAAGGTTCCTCCTTTGTACTGAGCAATGTTCACTGAAGTAGAAAATTCTCTGATTCAGGTTCATTATGAATGTTCTCATTCATCACAGTAGTTTTTCGATCAACCTTCTTCTATGTACACTCAAAAGAATGATGTCCTTCCTCTCCACTGTTATAGAAAGTACCTTTAAAGATAACTCTACCTATCTTCTTCTTCGGTTCCACAAGTTTTTGTTCATCTTCTACATCAATCGATTTATCCTTCACTGAGTGATCAATATTTTCTTTCCCTTGGGGATTACTATGTTGTTTCCTCTTCAACTTATCTTGAACAAACAACTAGGGCAAGATCCATAAGATCAATGCTCTAGATCTGTAATCCAGATTGTGCACAATCTCTGGTCCAACAAGATCAACTTTGCAAGATCAGCCTTGCTAAGTCAACCTTCACTTCTCCAACAGAAACAAACTTCACTCTAATACCACCTGATGTAGTCAAGGATAGTGGATCCAATGAAGGATAGTCCAAACCTTGAAACCAATAGAATTACACAGTGGAATACTCAACACCACATATAAAACAACAATTGTTCCAAGTAATTTGTATTAACATGCCTGGCTGCAAGGCCTTCCAGGTTAGGGCCAATTACAAATAAAAACAATTATGCAAGATCCACAAATAGATCCAATACAATCTTAGCTAGTTTAGCTCTGAAGACAATCAAAAGCTGATGGAAACCCTAAGATCTAAACTTGAGCTCGTAAGCCTCCAACCAATATCATTGTCTCCAAGTGTGCAAACCACTAGCTCTGCTACAAACAACTATCAGATATCAATCTAATTTGCAAGATCATGCAATATCTTTCCACAACTTCACCAACTTCATCTTTCAAAACCTCAGATCTACTTCGCTAAGTCTTCCAAGTCATGAACCTTGATTGATCTCCCAATGATCCTCCTATCTCCCTAAACATCTACCCAAACATCCTATAAATACTAGTCATCAGCCACAAATTGATTGGATGAAACCCTTAACTCCCCCGCAATAAATAATTAAATGCCATACAAGTTGACTTATAATTCTATAGAAACATTTAATTCAGCATGTCAGCCCATAACAATAGCTACCAACAATAAATGCACCAAGTCGGCCCAACAAATCACATAGAACTCCTGTCAGTAAGCTAGAACTACTGAGTGACAGTGAATTAACCGAGCAAGCCAGGCATCACTGAGCACTAGTGTCGACCGAGCACTACAGGCATGACCGAGTAACACTTTCACCAAGGGCCAAAGACTACCAAGTTCCTTTAGTGACTGAGCTTCCTTCAATGACCAAGGCCATTAGTCAAGGCTACAACTGAATAATACTAGCCAAAATACAAACACCCCATGCAATTTCACTGAGGACAAAGAATGCCCTAGCCTTTACCTTGGATGGCCCTACATCACCTTGCAAAAGGATTTAAGACTTACAACTAATTAAGCTCTTAGTTAAGTGATTTACTAAGGTATGTCAAAACCACTCTGTTAAAAGATTTACCCTCATACACTTGTTAGAATGTCTCAGTACCTGATCCTTCAGTTTGCACTGTGATGCTGATTACAGATCCTCTTCTTTCAATGTAGATTTGATATCATCTATCAAGTATGTCTCTGTTCTTCTCTTCACTTCTTTGCTCTATTCTAATCAGTCACTGAACTCTATCAAAATACTTCTATGTTCTGAAGATATTCTCTCTGTCACACTTCTTCCTTCCACTCATACATCATTTTAGGGCTTAGACCACATCTTATATAGACAATTAACTTTCTCCAAGATTTAAGATCTATGATCTAGATTATCTCATTTTTCCACTTAACCTTTCCCTAATTCTAATTGGTTACATGTATGATATAGGGATTAATGATTACAATATAAGAGTGTAATCACCTCCATGATTTCCTCAACAAACAAAAAATAAAATATAAATGTTAGCCAAAATGGTTTACCTAAGTGTTTGTGCCATAACAAACACATATGTCAATTATGGCTTGCTAAGCATTGGATATCTTTGGCACTTGGCATTCACTGTTCTTTATACTCTGACACTTAGCATTGTCTTCTTTACATAACTTGGAAAAAGCTTACTTGGCTAATACAAAAGTACTCGGTGACCACTATTTTACTTGGCAGTGACTACTACTCGGTAAATGTACATTATACATGACTTGACCTATATATGATGACTCAGTTGTAGTGATGACCAACCAACATTGCCTAGAGAATGACTAAGGGTAAGACACTAATAGACAACAAAAATTTAGGGATCAACAATCTCCCCCTTTGACATTAGTGGAAAAAATACTTTTTCATGACATTTACATTACATTTACAAGAGTACTTAGTACTAATAGAAGTATAGACATAATAATCCCCCTAAAACTTAACTTGGTCTTAAAAAATGCAAAAGATTTACATTTGTACATATAAGACTTCCTTACTTGACATACACTCAAATATATATACACATTTACAAAATGTAGTATGCCATGCCATTCATTTCTACTTTCTTCAATCTGATTCTACTTTCTGAATATCTGTTCCCTCTTTGTGACTTAACATGTCATGTCATTCTACTATTTCCCCTTGTTTTTGTCACTTGAAGTTCTTGGGGTGTAGGGAGCTTGAAATTTTTTTCCAAAAATGGTTTATGAAGTTTCATGACCATGTGAAATGCATTGTCCCAAACAGATGTTGCAATCTTCAAAACCTTGGATTTCACCTCTAGCTCGGTAGCTAGGTCAACTATGCTCTCGGTAGTAGAAAGATGGAGATCTTTTTATACTAATTCCTTTTCTATAACTAACTCTCTTTGTATGGCCTCTAGATGAGGTGTTAATATTGTTTGAATGGAAAGTAAGTGAGCCCTTATCTTACCATAATTAGCCATCAACTCTGCTAACCTCCCATGATTATGTAGAATCTTGGTATAATGTATAGAGCTGGAACTAGAATCCAAACTCAATAAGTGACTAGTAGACCAGATGTCAAGTTGTAGCTTATCTACCAATTCATGGTTTTCCTTGGTGAATACTTCTACATCACATAATTTATTGTACAAAGATTGTGCATTTATTACAAATCCTTCTGAACTAGATATTAAGGTAGAAAGTTCTACCTTCTTTACTGCTATATTGGCAGAGACCTTATTAAGTACCTTGGTCTCAAATTTTCTTTCTGACCACTACATCAACTTATCATTTTCCTGACTGTCATCATCAGTCACTTTCTTGAAAATATGGACAAGTTGTTCCAGTATAGGGTCAGAGTCATTAACATCATTCATTTCAAAAGCATCAGTGAATATACCTTTTATTTCATGAAATACTTGCTTTTGCTAATGTTCCCTTCTCATTTCTTCCTATTTTTTCTTCTTCAGTAAATCTTGCAGAATTTGCATCTGTTCATAGGACAAGTTATAGGTGTCTCATTTAGGAATCACAATAACTTCCTAGAGTGTCACCTGTGGGGTAGGAGATTTTACTCTCTTTTTCTGTGACTTTTTCTTAGGTATTGTTCCACTCGACATCTGTACAAGAGCTTTTATTACCTCTTTCTCCTTAGGCTCTTGAGTATCTATTTATTTTTCTGACTCCTTGTCTTCTGGTATCTTTTCCTCCACATGAGGATTTACTATTACCAATGCAAACTGTTATGCTTTCCCTTTATTTAACTCCTCATCAGATGTAGACTAAGGTGTAGTTACTGACTTGTTCTATTCCTCAGTAGTGTTGTGACCGACTAGGATATCAACTATAACTTTGTGTGGAATGGAAAAGGTAACTTTATCAGCTAATGTATCCTCAATCTTTGGATAGTCTAGTACTTGTAATAACACAAAATTACTGCTTGAAAAAGATGTATCTTTTTCTACCTCGGCTTGAATTTCTTCCTCGGTCAATACATGAGTTTTCACTAGGGTATCCTCAGTGATATCAACAATGGTTACTTTAGCTATCTTCTCACATTTCTCAATCTTAGGAGCTACTTCCTCTTGAATGTGAGGTTCACTAACATCTTCTTTATTATCTAGCTCAACTACCTTAGATGTGCTAGCTTCTTGTTGTGTGCTTTTATTAATTAATAGACCAAAACTGATCTTCCATACCTTGAGACTTTATTGAACACCATCTTCAACCTTGTGTTGAAGGATAGAGTATGCCCTGAGCTTGGGAATGAATATATTCTTGTACTGATCCATGATTTTCTAAATGTTAGCAGGGGGTAGATCTGGTATGACTTGGGCTAGTGTGCTTTCCCTAATCTATTTCTCATTCATAAGAGCATATTCCCATTTTTGTGCTATCTGCTGGTATAACTCATTAGGAATCAAATTTTCCATTTGAAGTGGTACCATCTTGAATGTACAGAGCATCTCAAACATTGCTTCTTTTACTTTTTCCTTGTCCTCTATACTCATCTGATCAAATTTTACTTGCTTGAAACCTACTAGGCCAGCAGAGCTCTTGATGTTGTGGCATATTTCATCCACAGTCAATGTTTTTCTCTATAGAGGTGCCTTTTTCTTTCTTTCCTCATCACTTTCAATTTCCTCATCATCTTTCTACAAAATAAGTTTTCTTCTCAGCTTCTTCCTCAACTGGCTCGACACTACCTTAGGTTGAACAATTTTTGTCTTCCCTAATGCAGGGTTTTTTTTTGAGGCTCGGCAGCTACAGCTATAGAGACTGTCCTAGTTCTTGGCCTAAGTATTGGTGAGGATATAGGCTTAGGTTTTTGCATTGTTTTCCTCATAGTTTCAGAAAATGGTTCCTTCTTTCCTTTCTTCTCTACTACTTTCTCCTCCTCTTCACTTTCACTAGACTCACTCGATTTATCTTCTCCTAATCCTTGAGTCAGTTCTAGAAGTGCATCTACCTCTCTTTCTCCTATCATCATTTATATGTTTTTCACTATCTTTTCCCTCTTTCTCTCCATGGTAGAAGACTTCAATCCCATGGTTATCTTAGCCTTTTCTTCCTCATAGGTTCAAAAATAGGTAGCCTTCTTATCAAATTCCTCGGCTAATAAAGTTGTGATTGTTTCTGTAGTTTCATCAATGTTTACCTCATAAGGTAATGACATTAGCCATGATACCCTCAGTATTACAACTTGATCATATGTGAGGTCAGTGTCAACTAAGAAGCATATGTCCTATTTGTATTTCACTACTAAGGATACATGAATCCTACTTCTCTTCCTCATTTTCTTCTTGAATTCTACAAAGTAATTTTTAATAATTCTCTCAAAATTATCACCCATTTGACTAACAAACTCATTTATCTAAATTTTTAATGCCTTACTCTTATGGCATACTAATCCCCAAATAGTAGGAAAACTTTTTTTAATATAAAAGAATAGACAAACAAGTAAGGAACCGAACTTACACATTGAATTCTTTGCTTTCTAGATTGATGTAAGATTCTCGTTAAGTTGTGTCAGTTGGAGCTTGGCAAGGTCATAGGTGTGATCCTTCTTAATTATTTTCCAAGCTTGGTCTACTACCATGCATGGGGCACTATCCAATTGACTTGATTGATAGAATTTTTGTGCTATCATCCTTACTACAAACTTAATTTTCAGGTCAATGATTGTAGAAATAGTCATGTCACACTTATTCCATACTTCCTGTGTGTTTTCCTAAATTTCCTATTTTATTTTACATCTCATAGTTTTCTTTCCAGGGAGTTTAGGGTATCCAATTACCAGGTGAATAATGTCTTTGGTGATCTAGACCGGTCCATCCTCCATCCATATTTTCATGTCATGTACCCTACTCAGTACAATTTTAATCCATTCCACTTTGAAATTTTGTAGAAAGTCAAGGGCATGAACTAACCCTTGCTTGGAAACCTTTCGATGTTTCGGCTTCAACACACCATTGGTGCATAGTTTCTCGTATCCTTCTCTAAGTTCATAATCACCAATTTCTCCAATCTTGCACATGTAGCATGACTGTATATCATTTATCATTAAAACATTCTTCAGCATTGATGACAGGGCTCTAGTCAGATCTCCCATGATCGCACTTTCTGGAACAGCCTGAAATTTTTTTGGCTTACACACCTTATTCCTCACTAACTGAACATTAAAGACCTCCTTTACTTGTTTCTTCATTGCATCTGATGATGATGATGCCATGTCTCACAACTTAAGGATTAAAGTATTGAAAATATTTTACTTAGTAAAGTACCTTTCACAAATGTTCTTCAGATATTTTATTGATGGCATGCTGTGAAGATTTTTGAATTCGCACTTAGCACTAATCACACTAGTTGCTCTCTGAATCACTCTTATAAATTCTCAATTCACTGGTGAAAATGAAATAAATGATAAATTCTTTCTTTATAGACTTCAAATGGTCATAATAGGGATTCTTTAATGATCCATACACTTTCTAGGTGAGATACAGTTGTCTCAGTAATCTCATGTTAAACTCAGTCAACATAAGCTCAGTCGATACAACCATTCGGTTACAGCTTGATGTAAATCCCATCTTGGCTATCATAGGCACTCAGAAAACATTAGTGACTCGGTCACTATAGACTAAAATACTGATGCTTGGCATCAAATATGAATTGTTGCACTTTTCTCAAATCTATCCTAATGCATCTTAATCTATGAAGATATGGACCTTTTCACAACATATGTTAGGAACTAATGTAAAATAAAACATTGTAGGACTCGGCTCCATACATACCTTCTCTTCTTAGTTTGAAGTGGTATGATCACCTAATCCATTGGATTGGGTGACCTTAGGTACACTGGCTTCATTACTACTTCCCTCTTCTTTCTTCTTCTAGTTTTTTTTCATGTAATTTCTCATTTTCCCAATGATTTCTTCATTCTTTCTTTGATTATTGCTCAGTATGGGTGATCTACAATCTTTCTTTAAATGATCTATCTTACTTCATTTATAGCATACCATACTTCCATTCATCCAACTCTTGGATTTACCCCTAAAATGTGTCTTCAAACAATTTTTAGCCAATGTACCCATATTTTCCACAGTAATGACAACTGTACCAAGTGTTGTAATCCCAATTGTATGTGTTACCCTTCTTAGGTGACTTAGTCTATTGATTTGATGACCATTTAGGTTTTGATATGCATTCATATGCTCTATGTCCATATTTCTGACATTTGAAATAGTGTCCTTGAAATTTTGGTGAGGTGGGTGGATTACTAACCTTTGTCCTACATTCTTGTGCCTACATTCTTGTGCATGATGTCCATGTTTCTTACAGTTAAAACAATCTTCATTAAATTTAGGTTTAGGATTAGACTTACCATGTTTTCTTCTACAGATGTTGGTTGTATGTCCTAGCTTTCCACAGTGATGGCAAGTAGGCTTGTTGTTCTTTGGTTTAGCACTTCTTTTCTCTCTTCTCTTTGATGATTCTCCTTCCTCAATCGATGATGATTTCTCATTAAGTCCAAGTCTAGATGTGTCACTAGATCTTCTAGGTGATGTTAATAGCTCTTCAAATTATGTTACAGCTTCATTAGGCTTGTTCATCCATTCATTAACTTCCTTTTCATCTCTCAATTCATTCCTCAGTTGATTGTTTTATGATCTCAGATTGGTGACTTCCACATCTTTCCTGCCCATTTCTTGATTAACTAGTAGCAGTTGATTTACCATGTCTATTTGATTGTATGTCAACCTTTTCATGTAATTTGTATTTCATCAAGTCTCATTGATATTTGTCTTTTATCTTCTTCAGCCATTATCTTGTCTTCTTTGGCTTCTTTTTCTGTTCAACTACTTCGCAGAGTCTCACATATTGAATTTCTTGTTCTCTCTTCAGATTTTTGATGTCATCATTTAGTATGTTATTTTTCTCCAGTAGTTCTTTTATGGATTTGTCACTTTCTACAGAGTTCCCACTATCAAATAGTCCAATAGTATCTTCTTCTTGATATTATGTTTCATTTTGTTGAATAGAAATTTCTCTTCTTTTGCTTAAGGAATTCGTCAATTCTCCTCTAGCTACTTCAAGTTGTTGTAATGCAATATGAATGTCAATCTTCTCATTCTCTATGATTTTTCCCAACTTATAAACCTCCATCTCAAGATCTTTAACTGACAAGTGGTTAGACTTCTATAAGAGACCAAAGCTCTGATACTAATTGTTAGAAATCTATTGGGAAAATGTTATATTGAGAGGGGGGGTGAATCAAATATCACTAATTTATCCATTTTAACATAAATGAAACCTTGCATAGCTTTAACATAAAACTCAACAATGTAATGGATCTAATATGCTAAACATCACTCATGAAAATATACATAACACAATGATTTTGGTTACCCAGAAACACTTGAAAGGTAAAATTGGGGTGGGGATGATACCCCCAAATCTTCACTACTGCAGTATAAATTTTGCCTATTAGGGCTACAAATTTGATCATAAAATATGATCTACCCTATGAGGGTTCTACCCTATTAAGAGCATTAAGATTTATACAATCTACCTTACAAAAGGATATAAGACTTACAACTAAGTAAGCACTTGGTTAAGAGATTTACTAAGGTCCGACAAAACCACTTTG
The DNA here is from genome assembly GCA_027943335.1 of Chamaecyparis obtusa. Lineage (NCBI taxonomy): Eukaryota > Viridiplantae > Streptophyta > Pinopsida > Cupressales > Cupressaceae > Chamaecyparis > Chamaecyparis obtusa. The sequence continues at coordinate 1,506,905 of BSBK01001561.1, forward strand.
TTAAAATATTTACCCTAATACACTTGTTAGAATTTATCAATACCTAATCCTTCGGTTTTCACTATGATGTTGATTATAGATCTTCTCCTTTCAGTGTAGATTTGATCTCATCTTTCAAGTATGTATATTTTTTGCTCTTCACTATTTTTCTCTATTCTACTCGATCACTGAACTCTATTAGAATATATCTCTATTCTGAAGATATTCTCTTTGTCACAGTTCTTCCTTCCACTCATACATCATTTTAGGGCTTAGACCACATCTTATATAGACAATTAACTTTCTCCAAGATTTAAGATCTATGATATAGATTATCTCATTTTTCTGCTTTACCTTTCCCTAATTCTGATTGGTTCCATGTATTACATAAGGATTAATGATTAAAATATAAGAGCATAATCACCTTTGTGATTTCCTCAAAAAACAACAAATAAACTATAAATGTCGGCCAAAATGGTTTACCTAAGTGTTTGTGCCATGACAAACACATATGTCAATTCTGGCTTGCTTGGCATTGGATATCTTTGGCACTCAGCATTCATTTTTCTTTATACTCTGACACTCAACATTGTATTCTTTACATAACTTAGCAAAAGATGAGTCGGCTAATACAAAAGTACTTGGTGACCACTGTTTTACTCTGCAGTGACTACTGCTCGATAAATGTACATTATACATGACTCCACCTATATATGATAACTCGGTCGCAATGATGACCGACCAACATTGCCTAGAGAATGATTAATTGTAAGACACTAATAGACAACAAAACTTTAGGGATCAACACATTCATGTCTCAAACTTAACCACAGCTCTAAAGATCTTGATTTTATCAAATGCTTCAAATTTATCTTTCAATAATGTAACCCATATCATTCTTGAGTAATCATCAATGAACAATATGAAATATTTATCTCCTAGTCCTAGTGGGAGCATATAAATTTGTTTGCACCAAATCTAACAATCCACTTGAAGATTAAGTCTTTCTTTTAAAAGTAAATTTAGTTAGCTTACCCAACCAATATTCCTTACACATCATATTAGTAGGCTTCAATAATCTAGGAAAATCTCTTACAACATGTGTAGTGCTTATCTTCACAATATTATGAAATTTTACATGACAAAACATTTTGTGCCACAACCAAATATCATCAATTTTAGCAATAAAGCATCTATTCTTTGTACTATTCAAATTAAATACATTACCTCTAGTCTATGGTACCTAATGAAATCTCATTTCTAGAACTTCTCATGATCATAAATTTTCCATCATTGAACTGTAATATGTAACCTTTATCAACAAGTTGTCCAACACTAAAAATATTATGATTAAAACCTTCAACATATAAGACATAATTAGTGATATTCTTACCATGAAGTGTAATTTAACCTCTCCCTTTGATCATACATGGAGTATTGTCACCAAATTTGACAACACCACAATCATACTTTTCTAATTTGACATTTTTTTTCTTATCTCTAGTCATGTGATGTGAACAACCACTATCTATCACCCATTCATCTTTTATTTCAATATGTGCAGCTACAGACTTTTCTTCATTCAAGAAGGTGGGATTATCATCTCTAATAGTAATGGACACAATCTTATCTTTGGCACTCTCTCAGGACATCTAGAGGAAAAATGGCCAATCTTATTTCATGAAAATAATTTCAAAGGTAGCTTTCCTTCATACTTACTAGCTCCCTTAGACAATCTCTTTGCAATTAGGGATTCTATGTCTTCTATCTTCCTTTCCTCTTCCTCAATCTCTTCCCATTCCTTAACATTTCTAGTTCCATATACTTAGAAGAACTTTCACCAAAATCATACTTTTACCTATCCTTAGAAATGGTAGCTTTAATGTAGATTCAATTTTATGAACACTATCACCAAATATAGTCATTTAAAAAGTAGCTAACTTACCAACCAATGTATCCCTTGCCACAGTAGTCAGTATCCCAATTTATTCAATAGAAACAACTTTGTTATCATAAGCAAGAGGAAATGATCTTGATATCTTAGAAATAGTTTTATCTTCCTCCAATTTTCCACCAGCACTTCTAATTCCACAAACAATATCAATCACCTATTGTTCATAGGATTGAACATTTTCATCCTCACTCATATTTAAAAATTCAAACTTTCCTTTCAGGATGTGCAACTTCGCTTGCATAACAAAGGTTTTTCCTTCATCTAAGGATTCTAATTTTATCTATATTTCATGTGTGGTCTCCAGCACCATAAAAATTGGATATTCAACATCTGATAAGGTGGTCAACACAGCTTTTTTTTCTCTCCTATTAGACTCAAATTCCTTCTTCTCATTAGGGGTAGCAATAGATAGATCTATAGGAAGCTTGTAATATTTATTTGTGACTATCCAATAATAATCTCTGATGCATCTCAAATGTGTAAAAATATGACCCTTCCATATAGCATAGTTTTTCCTTCAAATCTTGAAATCTCCTTCTTAAAGGTTGTCATCCCCAACCACCTCAAGTGGTCAAGCTTAAAAAAATGATTTGGCTTTGATACCATTTCTTAGAATAAAATTAGCAGACACAATTAAGAGGAGGGGTTGAATTAGTTATGTCCAATAATCTTGAATCTTAACCCAATACTTAACCATAAAATTTAGATCTAAAAGATAAACATTAAAGAACTTAACCACAAAGAATAAGAACACATAACACCATCATTTTTGGTGGAAACATGGTGAAGGGAAAAAACATGGTAGGGATTAAACCAATAGGATGATGTACTAGAAAAATAACCCTATTAAAGGTACAAAGGGGAATGCACATGCATTCAGGCTTACAACGTAGAGCTCACTACTCAAATACAATAGAGGGAAATAGCCCTAAGAATACAGCAGGGGATACAACCCCAAAATGGACTACAATCCATTATGGACAAAAATCCACTAATTTATGAATTAATTGATAGGAAGTTTGATATGTCAATACAACTCCAATGAATTAAAACAAATCTTTATCTTAATTATAGATTCTTATCATACCTCCTCACAGAATATCTGATAGACATGTTTATATCCACCAATTCACTTTACAATTATAATTGATTACAACTTTATATGCATATCAACCTTGAAAGCATAAATAAGGTCAACATCAGCCTTGACATCTTAATGTTTGCAAGCAGCCAAGGATGTATAGCATATATGTTTTCATTTATGCAAACACTACTTATTGGTATGGTCCCCTAGAATATAGTTTAGTTTTGGGTATCCAGTCTTGGAAAAATGACTATGGCTACAAGCAGTCTCTTAGATACCGTTGCACACTTTTGCCTAGAAAATAGAGTATATGGTGACTTAAGTCATGTGCCATTAGATGAAGGTAGTATGGAGTGTTTAATGGATTTATTTATGGTCACTTGTATTTTGGATTTTTCTGGCCAGAGTTATAGCATATTTATGGTATGTGAGTATAGTAGAGCAGCATAATAGGGCAGATGAAAGGTCATAATGATTGACAGAGTAACGTGTGGATTCCAATAGTGCTATTTTGGATTTAAGTCATGTCTTGTCCCATCTTGATGGATGTGTGATCTCCTATTGTATATTTTCTCTTGGGTTATGTTTTGGACACATTTGGTTATGCACTTGTGAGCTGATTGGACATATTATGAGATCAGGTATATATAAGTAGGGTTTCTTTTAGATGAAAAGATTTTAGTTGTGTGGATGCATTGTGATGTAAAAATAATGTATAGGGTATTGTGATCTATAACTAGAAATACTTAAGCATATAATAATCTTGTATAGTTCATCTTTAATAATATTACATTGTAAAGAAATAGTTTTATATTGTAACAATAGTGAACTCCTTGTATTACCCATAACAGGGCTTTCATCCTTTAACATGGATTTGTACTAAATGTAATATTCATCTCCTAACAAGGATAGGTCTCCTAAAAGGGAAATTATAATCTTATTGCATAATTTGTGGGTATCATCCCCACCAGGGTTTTCCCTCGACCAGGGTTTCCTCAAGAACAAACAATGGTGTCATGAGTTATTTACTTTATGCATATATTCTTTTCATTTCAGTAGTTTCATGGTTCTATTTGAATTATTTAAATTTATAAGTAAAGTGTTGCAATATTGACTCATCCCCCCCTCATAGTATTGCTTGATCCTAACAATTAGTTTCAGAGCTTGAGGCCCTTGAAGAGAAAGCCTACCAGCTTGAGGGAGATCCTGATGGATTCAAGCAATTTGAAAGAAATTTTTGAGGTAGCACTTGAGGACTTGGACAAGGCTAATGTTGATAATGAGAAATTAAAGTTTAAATTGAAAAGAGTTGAAGGTTACATAAAGAAGCTTAAGGAGAAGTTTTAACTCTCTAGGAACCAAAGGCAAGAACTTATGGAAAAGATATAGGAGGAATCTAAATTGATTCATCAAATTTGATTGAACAAATTGAATGGGAAAAGGAAGCATTGAACCAAGAACATGAATCTACCACTATTCAAATGGTTAAAGAAATTCAACAAGTAAAATAAGAAAAGAGAAAACCTGATGAATCTTTATAAGATACTAATGTTTAGATGGGAAAAATATAGCTTGAACTAGATAGTTACAAAATTAAGTATCGAGAATTGGAGAAATCTAACCACGTCATTAAAGCAAAATTTTTTGAGGTGAAGAATCACATTAAGAAACTACATGCCATAAGCAAAAATATTGATGAGAATGTTGAAAAACAAAAACCTAAAGATGAAAAGACTAGAGTTGGTTTTGATGAATCTGAATGTTCCAAATCTCAAGAAAAATAATTCGAAGGCAAAACATATGAGACACCTAATCAGTAAGAAGACCCTAATCAAGATGAGAAACATAGAGAGAACATAAAACCTTTCAAAGGAAGATGCTTTGAATCTAAAAAAATTAGTCACATGAAGAGGGATTATAGAGGTAAGACTCCTTATAATTCCTTCTCTAGTTATTATTTCAATTGTTATGAATATGGGCACAAAAAGACAAAATGTGAAAAACCAAATCAGTCATAGAACAAGAAAGATTACATCGGTGAGAAAAGAGAAGATAAGATTACTTATTACAAATAAAAAAAATTTGGACACATCATAAGGAATTGTAGATTGTGGGTTAAATAGAATAGACCTCTATTACATGTTTCAAATGTAACAATCAAGGACATATAGTGAAGTTTTGCAGATTTAATGGACTAGAAAGCAACAAGAAACAACCTACAGTGACAAAGAGGAACATTGGTGATGTTGGTAAGAGAATGGTTAAGTATAAATTTGAGTTCTATAAAAAATTTACAAAGGAAGGAAGCAAGGACATGGATAAGGCATGGAAGGTAAAGGAATAGAATGAGACTAAGGTTTAGGGAGAATCAGTAGATGGTACCAAATCTTTGCCTAATGCTACTATTTCCAAATCAGCCAAAATGGCCAAACATGGCCTTAGAGGGAGCTTTGGATAAACATAACAGTAAACTATCTAGTCCCTTGTATGAAAAATAAGTAGATGTGAGCTTATGGATAGATATACTAATGTATCTAGAGTATATATCTATGATTACATGGTTATACCTGTTGTATTAGATGATCACCGCAAAGTTGATGGCAGCTTGGAGTTTAGAAACTTTTTGGTTTTGTATTGGGAATGATGTCAAGTTTGAGTACTATGATTTATAAGTAAAATATCTTAGTCATTTTGATCACCATTTATTTATAGAAGAGTAGCGGGTAAAGGAGCTAAGGCATTCTAGTGATTGTGAGTTGTGCTTACCCTAATTTTGTGTGAAAGGTATTTGATTCTATCTATGACCTTTTTTTATCATGGATACTCCACATATTTTTTATGTAACTAAGAGACCAAGGTATAAATTCAATAAACATCTATACAAATCAATGGAGAATGACCCCGAGGGTTAATTCTCTTAGACCCCTGACAGTTTTTTACATGTCAAAGACATTAGGGCATACATCCACTGCAAGTATGAGACAATTGGAGATTTTGAGATTCTCCAAGAGATGAAAGATTTGTTGAATGAAGATAAAACATGGAAACCTATGTTCACAAATTTGCAAAATCTAAACATCATGATGATGATGGAACTTTATGAGTTTGATGAAGAAGAATGGATTAAAATTTTGTTGAGCACAAATCATGGCCATTTTCTTTGGATTGGAGAGAAACCTATCAAGATCATAAGTGAAATTATTCATGAAGTCACCAGATTGAACAATTTTGGCATTGTTCCAATTGTAGAGAAGAACACAAAGAAGAAAGTTGAAACCCTAATGCACTTGAAGTGGGATAAGAGAGAAATGATGATCATAGACATATTTCAACAGGATGTAAGGTTAGTTTCAATGGTTTTGGGATATAAATGGCATTATAAAATGGGGAAATAAAATTTTTAGTATGATCTATGCAAAGTTATAAAACTTCAATTATTGGAGATTATGAGGTAGATCAAGAGAGACAAGTCAAAAGCATTCAGGTTTGGATCATTCATCTTACATATTTTCTTCCACATAATGCATAAGTTCTCTAGTATGCATCCTAGGGCATGCAATGACAATGAACCTACTTTTATTCAAGTAAGAAAATTTTATAGAAGACAAGATAGTAAATGGGTAGATGGAGTGCTCTTTGGTATGTTTAAAATATTTCAAAGAGAAATGAAGGAGATAAAGATAATTCCTGAAGAAATAATTCAAAAATACAAGGATGCAATTTTTTTTATGGTTGAGATTGACTGTGCATGCTTTGAAGTTGTTGAACCTGGAATGAAGTGGTACCCTCCTATGGGATATGAAATTAGTGTTGAAGTTCTTACACTACAAATTGATCATTTGTTATCTGCTAATATTGATCCAAGTGAAGAGATATGAGGTACCTATTAGGAGAATTCCTCTAAGGTTGGGGAAAAGTTCACTAGAGGTGACAAGAAGAGGAAGATAGAAAAACTTATTGACAACATAGAAGAGAAACAAGTAATTAGCAAGGATGAGATGTCTGAGTGGAGAAAGGTCATAGATAAGTCCTTTGGTCTAGCGATATTATATTCTACACCCCTACCTATTGCTAAGACTAGTGAAGTGTCAAACTCACCTCTGGTAGTGGTTAATGTACCTGAAACTACTCCTACACCACATAGAAGATCATCGTAGAGGACAATTGTAGTTAAGGAAGAGAAGGAAGAAGTAGAAATTCCTATAAGGATAACTAGGTCCTCTAAGCCTAAACAAGAATCACCTCCCAAGAATCAAAATAAATAGGAGAAGAAGATTTAAGAGGATAAGACTAAGAAGAAAGCTGAAGAGATTGTGCAAGAAAAGCCTGTGGAGAGACAACAATGGAAGCCCGACTTAAATATGCTAAGAAAAATAATTATTAAACAAGGTAATATCAATCAGCTACCTAAATATTATGATAGATACAAGGATGAAGACAAATTTTTGATTGAGGATATGGTGATAAATCATATGCAAGTGTTTAATAAAAAAAATCTAGAGCTAGAAGGTAGCATTCCTAAATAATTGTATGATAGATTGGAAGTGAAAAAATAGTTATCCCTTGAGGAAGATGATAAAATAAGGGTAAAATCTATAGAAAAAATGTTTCCTTTGATATCATGAAAAGAGCATGATAGGATTCTAAAGACAATTAAGCCCCTATCGAGATTGAGGGAAAGACTAATAAAGATAATGGGGAGAAAGTATGAGGATGTGATAGAGGAAACAAACAAGGCTATAAAAAAATTACTATTAGAGACTAAACCTAATAAACCCAAGCCATCCAAGCCTACTAACTCTCCTAATCCAGAAAAAATTCAAATTGGTGAATCTTCTAAGTCTATGCAAGTACAACTTGAACCTTCTAAGGATGAAAATGATAATAACCAATTCTACAGTATAGTGAAGCAACCATATTTCTTTATGGTAGGTATACCTTTTTCTTTGGACACTTCACAAGATGTTGGTGACACTTTTCAAGGGAATGCTAACACTATTTCTAAGGTAGATGGAATTAATGCATAGAGTGTACAATAAATATGATAGATCTTGGCACATTGACTAAAGGAGAAATGAAAGAAGTTATTGAGAATGAGGAAGTAGAACAGGTTAATCCCAATGTAGTTACTAAAGAAGTGAAAAATAAGATTATGGATGAAAGAAATAAGGATACTAAAATAGAGGTTGTAATTAAGAAATAAACAAAAGTACATGTCTCTATTCCTATTTCGGACTACTAAGGAGAAATTTATTTCTACAACTCTATTATTGGCAAGTGACAATAGGCCTCTGATCACTAATGTCAATGAAATGGATAAGGATGAGTTAATGAAGCTATCTCTGATGGCCTTTGATAAGGCTAAGGAAATATCTGAGTAGAAAACAAAGAAGAAGGTTAGGGTATTAGAGAGGGAAGTGGATAGAATTAATAAAATTTTACCTATACCTTTCACCTTCCAAGTTAATGATGCAACATACAATTTGGGAAAAGTCCTTGATAACTTTGATATGCACTTCACTTCTTTGGAGAAGGTGACAGCTATGAAGGTTGAGAAGGAATACATGGAGATTAGGTTAGAAGAGGTATGAAAGTCAATAAAGTGGGATATAGGCATAGTAGACACCACTATCTCTAGAATTAGGACTTTCATTGAGTATGGAACGAAGATATACAACTATTGCATAAATCTTTATAGGAATGTGCAGAATGTGATGGACATAATTCATAATAATGAGAAGACATTGGATAACTTGGTGAAGAATTGTGGGTCCTCCTCAAAATTAGTTACTGATTTGGATAAGGAAGTGTCCAAATTGTTGGACAAAATCAGTGTGCTAAAAACTAAGAAATCAAGAGTGTTGGGAAGATTTAGTGAGTTGAGTATTTTGATTACTCCTAAACTGTTAATTTTGGAGAAGAACCTTGAGGACATGGAGATAGTGAAGAAATATCTTGATGGATCTATGCCTATAGTATTGAAGGATTTTGATATCTCATTCTTTTCTTTGAATGGTTTAATCCATATTGGTAAGACCTTGAAGATGACATGGGAACTATATGCAAGGGTCTTGGAAACCTCCTTCCAAGAGATACTTTGCATGGTGTAAGTTTTTTATGAGAAGTCCTAAATTTTTGCCTTGTATATAGATACATTTTTAATATACCTTTTCCATTGATGTCAAAGGGGGATTATTAGTTGTGAAAAATGTATAAGGGGTGTATAGATAGTAGTTTAGTATTGGGTACTTAGTCATTTTTCACTAAGTGTTTCCATTAATGCCAAGGGGGTAGATGTTAGAAAGTAAAGTCCAACAAGATAAATGAGAGGTGGGGGGGGAGGTGAATCAGTTATCAGAAAAATATAACTTTTATCAAATTCAATAGATTTTAACCATGTAAGAAATGTAATCAACAACCATAGAAATATATACATGCATAATAACACAATGACACAAGATATGTTGACTAGGGAACCTCTTGATCAAAGAGTAAACCCTGGTGGGAATGATGCCCACAAAAGATGCACTAATATGAATATTCCTTGTGAAAAGATGGACTCTATTAAGAGTCTTATGCAATACATTCAGTACATATGAATCCCTATTAGGAGATTTTGAATCCTTGTTAAAATATTCTAACTCTGTTAGGGGTTATGGAAGACAGAAGGACCCACTGCCCAAACAGCTTTAGGGTAAGATCACCAAACTCACTTTCCAATTGATCTTTGTATTAATCAATAGAACAATACCAAAAGATTACTAACCTCAACAATCCAATACTCCTCTGACTATGCCAAACCACACCAACTCCTTCTTTAGATCTCAATACCAGATCTCAGTACTTCGCATATCCTCTTTCAACAATTTCACTTTCACAATAAACTTACATTCATCACATTCCATATTATAACAATGAATAAATTCCTTCCTTTATACCACACTCAAATCATTATAAATGAGTCAGCATAAAAATTACAAAATAAAACTTTCCACACATTACATCAAAATTACACAAAACTGTCATCTTCTAATCAATATAATTCTTCACTCGTGCAATCTCAGATCTTGCATTGTCATCCACATCACTATCAACATGTTTCCAACTTCTCTCTAACTACACATAACCAGATTCCATCTCGATTAGGAGATATCATCTAATTTCCACAAACCACTACTCAAGAACACTGCCTGAATACTACTTCCACTGAAATGCTCATAACTTCCATGAATAAATGAATTACTATCTGCACTCTTAATGATGATCTTATAAAACATCATATAATAATTCCTCAACTACACATAGCTTCATCTTCAATATCCCAAGTGCACTAACTCAAACATTGTCTACTTCTCTACTAATCATCAGTAGATCACTGTGTTGACATCAATGACAATCACAGTCATGAATGAAACAACAACTGCTACAAAATGGCTACTAATACTCCCCCATAGGATATATTCAGCATTCATTCCTAACAATTTCCCCCATTGGCATTGATGGAAACATAGATGAAAAAACATCCAAGTTCCATAAATCCAATACTGCAACATTGTTGCTCTGAAAATTCTTCCAAGTCTTCTTCATCAATCAAATCTTGATTCATTTTCCTATTCAATTCTCTCCAACAGATGGTACAAATGGTTTTTTCATGTACACTTCTCCTGCATTGACATCAATGATAGATGTTTCATCATTATGTCAGTAACAACTTCAATGTCAAAAGACACTATTTAGAAAATATATTTACTAGAGTCCTCATGACTCAGCTCAGATACACATACTCCCCCATAGAGGAAGTACCAATTGTTGGCATTAAGTATGATTGTCATTAGTGACAACACTTATTTAGACTCTGTGTGTTTACCAAACAAAATAGTTTTTACCAAGCAGAACAATGTTTACCGAGCAGAACAGTGTTTACCGAGAAGAACAATGCTTACCAAGTAGAACAATGCTTACTGAGTTATCTTCACCAAGTGATGAGATGAGCAGTGTTTACCGAGTGCTAGCATGGTAAACAAGGAATTTAGTCTCTACCGAGTGACACTATATCTACCGAGTCTCCAGTAAATACCGAGTTTGAAACTACAACCGAGTGCATGATGATGTCGAGTAACGCAGTGGATGCCGAGTATCAAAAAGTCACCGAGGTAGTTTGCAGTAACTGAGTCACTATATTTGAGCCGACTTAGTAATACTTGTGTTTGCTTGTTTAGAGCTAACTTTGCTATTATTTTGTAATTATTTTGGATTGATATATAAACAATGTTTTGTATCATATCCAAAGTGTGAAAAAGGAATAAGCGAAAAAGAGAAGAAAGGCAGAGATAAGCGGATTACAAAGGGATACAATAGTATAAGAAGTAGCAGAGACATATCTATCATAGAAGGTGATCAGTACATCAAAGAATCTCAATCAGCAAGCATGGTTGCAAATAAGAGATCTATTGTTTCATCGTAACAGGTGAATCAGCCCCAAATCCTTTAACCGGGTAGACTTAACAATCTTTGCAAAAATCTCTTAACTGAGTGCATACTTCTTTGTATGTTTGTAAATCCTCTAATAAGGTGAACCTAGTAGTCCTTATTTCTCCTAATAGGGCAGATCATCAAAAGTGATCATAGTAAGCCTTAACCGGCAAACTTTATACTACAGTATTGAAGTTTAGTGGGTTTCATCCCCACCCCAGTTTTACTTTCTATTTGGAAGGTTTCTGGGTCACCAAATCTCTGTGTTCAAAGTGTTATGAATGTTTTATCCTTTCTGTTACTCATGCATACAGTTAGCTTATCAATCTAATGTCATTGATAAAATGGTTGAGATCTAAAATTTGTAAAAGTTTTGAAGTTACTGATTCACCCCTCCCCTCTCAGTAACCTAGCTAGTCTTGAATATTTCAAACAATTGGTATTAGAGCTCTGTGGTTCTTAGAATAAAGTTTGACAACTTGAGAAAAGATTCAAGTCAATGGAGATATTCAGACTTAACAAAGTAATTGAGAATGAAAAGCTAGATCTGGAAATGGCCATAACTCAACTCAAGGAAGCAAAAGAGCATCTTTCCCTTTCCCTAAAAAGAAGGAAGGAACTTGCAAATCAGATGAATGACCACTAGTATGTTGAAGAAAAGATTGAAGACTTTTTCCCTTCAAGCAGCTTAGATGAAGCAAACAATGAAGCAAAAGAACTTTTAGAAAAGAATGGATCTCTGCAAGAAGAAGTAAGAAAATTGAAAAGAGAACAAGAAATTCAGTCAACAAGATTCTGTGAAATCTTGGAACAAAGAAACAAGATGAAAGATGAAATAGATGGAAAGAACAATGAAATCTAGAATCAAACTCTTCAGCTAGAAAACCTTATTAATCAAGTCTCCAATGCAAATGAAGAAATCTTGACTCTAAGATCAGAAAATGAAAATATAAGAGAGGAACTGAGATCTGAAAAGCAAATCAATTTAAGATTGATAAGTGACCTAGATACTGAAAGGCAAATCAATGAAAGAATGTTGAAATCTCAAGAAGATATGAATCACGTGTATGAACAGAACCTTCATAAGCAAAAAGGAAAAGAAGGACTTGGATACAAAGAGGAAGGTGAATCCTCCAAACAAGGTACTCAAATGAATTAGAAACCTACTTGTAATCACTGTGGAAAAATTGGTCATACTTCAAACAAATGTTGGAGCAATGAAAAAGAAAAATTCAATGGAAAATGCTACAATTGCAATCAGCATGGTCATAAAGAAAATGAATGCAAGGAGAAACCAAGATTTGAAGGCAAATGTCACAAATGTAACAAGAAAGGTCACAAGGCATCAAAATGCAGAACTAAAACACCCAATCCAGCAGAACAAATTATGAAAGCAATATTTGGTTGGGATTACAAAACTTGGTGTAGATGTCATTACTATGGAGAATATGGACACATTGGCATGAATTGTGTAAGGCATCACTTGAGAAAAAGGGATACTACCATAAGATGTTACAAATGCACTAAGCTTGGTCACATAGCTAAAAATTGCATGAATTTAGGCAAAGTTGAAGATGAAAAGAAAGCAAAAGCAGATAGCATCAGGAAGCAGATAAGACAATAGTGGATCCCTAAACCTACCGAGCAAACCAGTCCAAGTAATGAAGTCACTCATGAAGAGAGTGGCTCTATCAATTCTAACTAAGTCTCCAAGAAAGAACTGGAACTGTATCCTCATAGACATATTCCAAACAGTTCCTGAATTAAAAGGAAGAAAGATCCAAATCAGTATGCAAGATATAGGAGGATCACAGGAAGGTCGGTATCAATTTCAACTGAGCAAGGTCAAGAGTAACGTAATTTCATTCAGTTACCGAGTAAGGTTAGAGCAGTATGTTCCCCGAGTTGCGGAATCTTCACCGAGAAATTAATGCTTAGTGGATGACAGTCTATCGAATTCTATACCCTAATTCCTATGGAGCATTAATGAAAAAGTTTTAACAAAAATTATGAAATCAAATTCATTCTTCACCACGAATATCAGCATATTGAGCAGAAAAATTTCTAAGTGCGATCAAGTGATTCAAAGAAAAATTTTACAGCAGAAATTTTTTTTTCGAAGAGCTACCATGGCATCATCCAGCACCAAAGTAAAGAAAGGTTTGGAAATGTTAGTTCCTGGAGAATGGAAAGTGTCAGATTTCAAACTCGTGCCAGCGATTGCAGAAACCCTAGATCCGAGTGGAGCTTAGTCTCAAATTCCTCCAAAGGTACTTCTTATAAATGACATTCGTAGTCATTTTAGAGGTACAATTCAAGAACTTGGAACCCTAGAGATAGATGTTGTTCATGATGAACTGTGTGTTGATGGTGTTCTCAAACCGGAACATAAACATTTGGAAGATAAGGGTTTAACACATATCACCCACTTGCCTCGGAGTTTCCAGATAAAATGGATAAGATATATTCTAAGCCGAGTGCATGAAGGTAAAATTTGGCTTGAGCAACCAGTGGAAATATCAAAGAATATGATTCACTGAATCACTGGTCTTCCCATGCTTGCCAAGGAAAAATCTACAAAAACCCTAGGTCGGGTAGAGCTGGAAAAGAAAACCCTAGCTGAATGGGATGGTAGAGGTATGAGAATAAACAACATTACCGATGTAGAACTAAAATTTGGCACATATGTAATAGCTCACAAGATATACAGTTCAAGTCGGCAGAATAGTGTTCCATGTGAAGCAATTGACCTAGCCTATAAAATTGCAAAGAACAATCTATCATTTGACCTAGCAGATCTATTGTTCAAATAGTTTAACAAGAATATGGAGAGAATCCAAACCTCAAAGAACAATCCATGTAAGTTTGGCTCGCTGTTGGTTTGTTTATTTTTCTATGCTCAAAAGTTTTTCCCATCTAAAGGCATGGTAAAATGGAGAAAGGATGTGCCTATACTTTATCAGATAAATGAGTATATTGCAGAAATAGGTGAGAATTTTACAAGCATAATGGATAACTATTTTGAATCTTTTAAGGAGAAGATGAATAACAAATTCCAGATTCCACTAAAGTTGGTGGAAGATTATAAAGATGATGTTTGTTTTATGGTTGATTGTGATAGAGGATATATTCAGGCAGTAAGGCCCAGGATTGTATGGGTAAAACCTCTTCCTTATGAGATAAACATTGATGAGACAAATGATATAATTGAGGCCCTAGTAAATCAACTCGTTGATCCAAAGGCTCCATACTTTGGAACATATGATGAAGCTAAGGTAAGAATTGAGCTAAGCAAAAAGCTTCCATAGGCGGTTAACAAAGGCAGACAGAGGATGGCCAAGATGCAATCTAGCACATCTCTAATGTTAACCAAGGACAAAGGAGAGGATATTGTAGAAGAAGAAGAAAAGAATGAGAGTAAAGAAGAATAAGTGTCTGTAAAGAAGAAAGGAAAGGTAAATATCACCAAGGAACCCAAGCAACCCATTGCAGTATTCACAAGGAAAAGATCAAGGGACAAGGCAGGAAAATTCAAGGATGATATAGTACTCAAAAGGCCTCCTCCCTCTTTTGAAGAAAAGATTAAGGATTTGAGAGAAGGATCTAGAATTGCAAATTTCAAATCTCTCAAATATGAAACAAGGTCAGAGGCAGAGCAGCAGGAAATTGAAGATGTTGTTATTGAGAAAATGGGAAGATGAAAATACTCACCTGAAGAATTAGCTTCTCAAATCCCAGGAGCTTTATTAAATCCAATCAAGATGAGATGGTCCAATGCAAGGCAAACTATCAAGGACATCTATGCTCAAACCTTAAGGAAATTGATGCCAAGTTTGAAAAATGCTGAAATAAATAAGGCATTGATAGAAAATGAGTCCAAGATGACACTAAAATTCAATAGTTGCTTGATTTTGATCAAGGATATAGAGTCGGTTGTGAAGAGTGCAGAATCTACTTGGAAAAACATTTAGCATCTTCACAAACTGAGTACTAAAACTATGATAATTAAAGATATTGAAGATGACAGTGATGAAGAAGATGAAGAAATAGTTCAGATTGATAATGTTGAGATAGAAGAAGTAGGAAAAGAAGCTACTGAGGAAGCTGAGAAGAATGTTGAGGAAGATGATCCAGTTTGGATAGCTGCAGAGGTAATTGCCTCACTTCCCCACTCTCCAGTAAAAATTGTTACATCTAGCTCGGAGAAAACTTCAAGTGTGATTCTGACAACTCCCTCAGATACATCAAATGGCCAATCATCACTAGCACAGCTCAATGAATCAATGACAGAAGTGGCTACCACTTCATCTACCGAGCTTCAGCCTCCTTCTTCCACCGAGTTGTAGTCTTTTGTACCTTCTTCAATTTTGAGTTTTTCAGCAGTAAGTACTTCAGATTCTACAATTGTAAATACTTTAGTTTTTGGTTTATCAAATATTCTGGTTAGCATCCCATCAGTTGGAAGTTTATCAATTTTCACTACAAGTCCTACTATGTCTACCATAATTTCTACTACAAAAGCATTAAGTATAAAGACTCAACCGAGTATAAAATTTTTGAGCAAGAGTGTAGTAGAAGGTATAGATCTAGATGAGGAGATAGAAATTCCCCAGTTAGATTTTGCAAACCTCACTACAGATCAAATGCAAACAGTTGGTGAACTCCTCCAGAAGAAAGAAAAGTAGAAGAAACTAAAAGAAGAAAGAGATAAGGAATATAAAATCATTGAGGATGCCAAGAACATTTTGACAGAAGCTATAGGTGTTGAAGTTGATTCCTCTCAACACATTTTGTTGTAGTTGGTAGAAGCAGTTAACAAGTTCAATGATGATTCCTCTGGAACAGACAAGTTGCTTGAGAAGGCTGAGAAGAAGTTTGATAATGAAGTGCTTGAGCACATTGCTCAGCAAATAGCTATCAATCAGGCAGGGTTATCTTCAGTTTTGACTAGCATTGAGTCCTCCCATTCCAAGGTAACATCTCTTTTTGTCAAAGTCTGTAATGTTGTCGAGTTCTCAAAGGAGATCAAAGACAAAATAAATAAGATTGATGAGGATCTGAAGATCAGTGCACAAAAGTTGCAACTTGAACCTAGTTCAAGCTCTGCACATCATATGACAGTCAGATTCCTATCTAATAAGTAGTCAGAATTATTGAGAGAAGATGCAAGGATCAGATCAACATTAATAGATATTTAGAACATGATCCTTCCCATCATGGATACAATGCAAAAACATATTGCATACTCAAAAACATTGATCCATGACAATCAATTTTCAATTGCAGATCACATGATTGAACTCTCTGCAGAAGTCCAAGTTGCACTCCATACATGCAAGATTTTGCAAGAGAATTGGGATAGAACTCTAGCATTAATAAGTAAGGTACACTCTGATTTTCTCTCACATTTTGGCATCTCCGTGTAAAATATTTGTATATACACCTTTGGCATTATTGTCAAAAAGGGGGAGAACGTATATAAGATATATGAGATATGAAAGGGGGAGAAAGTATAAATAGGAGATATGAGTATGAGGTGATACAAGATATTTGTATATATACTGTATGAGGAGACATAAAATATATATACAACAGTATGACAAAAAAAAGAGAGATAGATTCAACATGGATTTTTTTTTATTTTTTTTTTGGCCAATAAGTGTTTTTCTCACTAATGCCAAAGGGGAAGATTGTTGGCATTAAGTATGATTGTCATTAGTGACAACACTTATTCAGAATCTGCATGTTTACCGAGTAGAATAGTGTTTACCAAGTAGAATAGTGTTTACCGAGTAGAATAGTATTTACCGAGTAGAATAGTGTTTACTGAGCAGAACAGTGCTTACCGAGCAGAACAGTGCTAACCGAGTTATCTTCATCGAGTGATGAGATGAGCAGTGTTTACCAAGTGCCAGCATGGTAAACAAGGAATTCAATCTCTACCGAGTGACACTATATCTACTGAGTCTCCAGTATATACCAAGTTCAAAACTACAACCGAGTGGTTAGTATGGACCGGGCCTCCACTTCTACCGAGTGCATGATGATGTCGAGTAACGCAGTGGATGCCAAGTATCAGAAAGTCACCGAGGTAGTTTGCAGTAACCGAGTCACTATATTTGGGCGGACTCAGTAATACTTGTGTTTGCTTGTTTAGAGCTAACTTTGCTATTATTTTGTAATTATTTTGGATTGATATATAAACAATGTTTTGTATCATATCCAAAGTGTGAAAAAGGAAGAAGCGAAAAAGAGAAGAAAGGCAGAGATAAGCGAATTACAAAGGGATACAACAGTATAAGAAGCAGCAGAGACATATCTATCACAGAAGGTGATCAGTACATCAGAGAATCTCAATCAGCAAGCACATTTGCAAGTAAGAGATCTATTGTTTCATCCTAATAGGTGAATCAGTCCCAAATCCTTTAACTGGGTAGACTTAACAGTCTTTGCAAAAATCTCTTAACCAAGTGCATACTTCTTTGTATGTTTGTAAATCCTCTAACAAGGTGGACCTAGCAGTCCTTATTGCTCCTAATAGGGCAAATCATCAGAAGTGATCATTGTAAGCCTTAACCAGCAAACTTTATACTGCAGTATTGAAGTTTAGTGGGTTTCATCCCCACCCTAGTTTTACTTTCTATTTGGAAGGTTTCTGGGTCACCAAATCTCTGTGTTCAAAGTGTTATGAATGTTTTATTCTTTTTGTTACTCATGCATACAGTTAGCTTATCAATCTAATGTCATTGAGAAAATGGTTGAGATCTAAAATTTGTAAAAGTTTTGAAGTTACTGATTCACCCCTTCCCTCTCAGTAACCTAGCTAGTCTTGAATATTTCCAACACCAACATCCAGCCTAGAAGAAAAATAGGGCTCATATACCACTAGATAGATGCAACAATCTACATCACTTCTCAAAAGTAGCCTGGGGCATAACCTCAACCATACCTCTCATATACTCAAATATGGATATCCTTAGGCAAAGGTTTTATAAATATGTCTACAATCTGCTCCTTTGTGCTTATGTGCTCAAGTCTAACTTCTTTCTCTGCTACTTTCTCTCTCACTACATGATACTTTATCTCTATATGCTTTGTCTTAAAATGTAACATAGGGTTCTTAGACATACTAATTGTGTTGGTGTTATCACAATGTATAACAACAAGTTCAACAAATTTTACTCCAATATCCTTCAGCATTTGTTTCATCCAAATTATCTGGTTACAATTGTTTGCTGCTACTACATACTCTGCTTTTGCTATGCTCTGTGAAATACAATTCTGCTTCTTTCTTAGCAAAGAAACCAATCTTCCTCCAAGGAAAAATGATCCACCACTAGTACTCTTTTTATCATCAACATTGCCTCCCCAATTAGCATCTGTATATGCACATAGGGTAAAATCATTAGATTTTTCATACCACAATCCATACTCAAGTGTGCCTCTTAAGTACCTCAGTATCCTCTTTACTGTTGCATAATGCGATTCTCTTGGCTTAGCTTGAAATCTTGCTAAAATTCCAACTAAATGTGCTATATTAGGTCTTGTATGAGTCAAATACTACAATCCTCCAATCATAGATCTGTACTTCTTTTGTTCCACTATAGGAGTCTCATCTGTTCTAGATAACTTATGTATAATTACCATAGGTGTTCCCACTGGTTTATAGTTCTCCATTCCAAATCTCTTTAATAAATCATTCAAGTAATTTTTTTGACTTCCAAAGATACCATCACTGTTCTGTGTTATATGCAATCCTAAAAAGTATTTCATTTCACCAATCATACTCATTTCAAATTCAATCTTCATTTCATCTACAAATTTATCACTGGCTTCATCTACTCCTCCAAAGATAATATCATCAACAAAAATTACTACAACCAAAAAACCAATTTCAATTTCTTTTGTATATAGGTTGCTATCAATTGTGCCTTTTGTAAATCCTAATTTCAACAAATACTTATCCAATCTCGCATACCAAGTTCTAGGTGCTTGCTTCAGTCCATATAAAGCTTTCTTTAGTTTACCTACCATATCTCCTTCTTGAGTTAAAGGAAAACCTTCAGGCTGCTCAATGTAAACTTCTTCTTCCAATTCTCCATTCAAAAATGTTGACTTCACATCCATCTGATACACTTTGAATTTCTTAAAAGCTGCATAGGCCAAAAACATTCTTACTACTTCAATTCTTGCTACTGGTGCAAAAGTTTCTTCATAGTCAATTCCTTCTTGCTGTGAGTATCCTTTACATACCAATATTTCTTTGTTCCTTACTACTTCTCCTCATGCATTCATCTTGTTTCTGAATGCCCATTTTCTTCCTAGAACATTCTTATCTTTAGGTTTAGGGACCAATTCCCATGTCTTGTTCTTTTCAATCTAATCTAGTTCTTCTTTCATAGCTTTAATCCAATGTTCATCTTCACAAGCTTCACTAGTAGATTTAGGTTTAATTTGAGAAATCAAACATAACTATTCTTGTGCCTTATTTTGAGTTTGAAATCCTCTGTCTATGCTTCCAATAATCTGCTCAACATGATGATTCCTTGATAGATTCCTATTAGGTGTCATTGTCTCAAATCTTACTTCAGGTGTTAGTTCTTCAATGATCTCACTATGGTTTTCATTCAACAAATCACTATCATTTTCATAAAATAATTTAGTAGTCTCAAGGTTAGGTCTAGGATGAGTTCCTTCATCTAGTTCATAATCAAGCATTCTTTCCTAAATTTTGATTTTTTTATCAACTCTTACATTTGCGCTCTCAACAATAGTCTTAGTTCTCTTATTGTAACATTTATCAGCTCTTCTCTTCAATGAATATCCAAGAAATATACCTTCATCACTTCAAGGATCAAACTTTCCAATGTCATCATCTCTCTTAATATAACATTTGCTTCCAAAAATTTTAAAATACTTAACTGATGGTGCATGTCCAAACCATAGTTTATAGGGTTTCTTGTCTATGTCTGCTCTGATTTGTACTCTGTTCATTGTATACACCATTGTGTTCACTGCTTCTCTCCAAAATATCTTCACTAAGTCATTCTCAAATGACATAGCTCTTGCTGCTTCAGTCACTAATCTATTTCTTCTTTCTGCAATACCATTTTTTTCAGGTGTCCTAGGGGCTGAAAATTGTCTCTTAATACCATTCACTTCACAAAAGATGTTAAATTCTTTAGAAGTAAATTCTCCACCTCTATCTAATCTCAAACATTTAATCTTCATTCTAGATTCATTCTCAACTTTATTCTTAATGATCTTAAACCTATCAAATGCTTCAAATTTTTCTTTAAGAAATGCAATCCACATCATTCTTGTAAATTCATCAACAAGAATCATAAAATACCTTTCTCCATAGAATCCTCTAGTCCTTGTAGGACCACTCAAGTCTGTATGAACAATCTCCAACTTCTTTGTTGTTGTAAACTTCTTGCTGGGAAATGAGCTTCTCTTCTGTTTAGCCATCACATATTCCTTGCAAATCATGTTAGTAGGCTTCATAATTTTAGGCAAATCTCTTACTGCAAGTGTAGTACTCACTTTCACAATGTTATCAAAGTTTATATGATAAAATCTTATGTGCCATTACCAATTTTCATCAATCTTAGTAATCAAGCATGCCATCTTAGTAGGATTCAACTGAAATACATTACCTCTAGTTCTAGATCCAATACCAATCAAATTTCCATATTTATCTTTAATCACATAAGTTTTCTCAATAAACCAAACTTGATATCCCTTATCAACTAATTGTCCAACACTCAAAATATTATGTTTCAAACCATCCACAAAGTAAACATCATCGATCAGTATTAGTCTTTCCATCAAGAGTAATAGATCTTATACCTTTAATGAAATAAGGTACATTGTTTCCAACTCTAACAACTCCATCATAATTGCTAAACTTTATGAACTTTTTCATGTCTCCAATCATATGATGTGAACAACCACTATCTATAATCCAATCAAATTTCTTTTCTACTTGAGAAACTAAAGCCTTTTCTTCCTTTATTTTAGTTTCAGGATTTTCTTCTTTAATTGCTACAAATCCTATATAATCATTATTCTCAGTATCACTTTCACTCAAAGATTTCTCCAAACTAGTTTCAAGTTCTTCATCATTTACATAGTAACATTCTTTAGATCTTTTAGGATTAAAGTTCTTCCTATACTTCTTGACTCTCTTAGGACATTTAGATGAAAAATGACCATATTCATGACAAGTCCAACATTTAAAATTTTTATTACCATCTGGTTCTCTCTTCACAAGCAAGGCAATACCTTCTTCAATATTCATGTCTTCTTCATTTCTAGATCTTCTGCTACTAGAATAATCTCTACTCACACTTATGCTTCTTGATAAAGTAGGGCAAAAACTAAGAGCACTGAATGTTGTCTCCATTCTAGGTAGGTCTCCTGATAACCTCGGGTTCATTTATGTTACTTCCAATCTTCCAAGAAGAGTTTCTCTTGTAAAGTTTGTAGTACAAGGTATGACTTGTTCAATCATCTATGTTGTCTTCTTAAATGCAGGAGTCAATGTCCTTAGAATTTTCCATATTACTTCATTCTCTATCTTTGTTCCACCACAAGATTTTATACCTACAACAATCTCTGACATTCTACCAATATAGCTTCTAACAGATTCATCTTCCATCATTATTATATCTTCAAATGCACATATCCAATTATGTAATCTAACTTTCTTTGCATGTTCATCACCTTCAAAAGTAGACTGTAAAGCTAACCAAATTTCATGAGATGTTTTCAAATATTTTACCTGACTGTATTCATTCTCTGGAAGGGCTGACAAGAGTGCTTCTCTAGAAAGTATGTTACACATGAATAGATCTCTTTCATCATTAGTACATGTTTCAATGTTATCCTCATCAATGATAGTCTTCTCATTCATTGTAATCAACCAATAACCTAGTCGTAAATATAGTAGATGTGTCTTCATCTTTTCTTTCCAACTCTCAAAATATACTCCATCAAACTTACAGCTTTATTTCCTGAAATTAGCCATGGATCTCCTTAAGCTATTAAGCTTTTCTTTCAAGGACCTGTCGCTCTGATACCAATTGTTATAAAGTAAATTCCACCAAGATAACTGAGAGGGGAGTGAATCAGTTATCAAACAAATATAAATTTTATCAACTTCAATAGATTTTAACCATGTAAGAAATGTAATCAACAACCATAGAAAGATATACATGCATAATAACACAATGACACAAGATATGTTGACTAGGGAAACTCTTGATCAAAGAGTAAACTTTGGTGGGAATGATGCCCACAAAAGATGCACTAATATGAACATTCCTTGTGAAAGGATGGACTTTGTTAGGAGTCTTATGAAATACATTCAGTGCATATGAATCCCTGTTAGGAGATTTTGAATCCCTGTTAAAAGATTCTAACTCTGTTAGGAGTTATGGAAGACAAAAGGACCTAGTGCCCAAACAACTTCAAGGTAAGATCACCGAACTCATTTTCCAACTGATCTTTGGATTACTCAATAGAATAATACCAAAAGATTACTGACCTCAATAATCCAATACTCCTCTTATTCTACCAAACCGCACCAACTCCTTCTTCAGATCACAATACCAGATCTCAGTACTTCACATATCCTCTTCACAATGCACTTGCATTCATCACATTCCATATTACAACAAGGAATACATTCCTTCCTTTATACCACACTCAAATCATTATAAATGAGTTAGTATACAAATTAAAAAATAAAACTTTCCACACATTACGTCAAAATTACACAAAATTGTTGGCTTCTAATCAATATAATTCTTCACTCGTGCAACCTTGAATCTTGCACTGTCATCCACATCACTATCAACATGTCTCTAACTGCTCTCTAATTGCACATAACCAGATTCCATCCCAATTAGGAGATATCATCCGATTTCCACAAACTGCTACTTAGGAACACTGTCTGAATACTGCTTCCACTGAAATTATGATAACTTCCATGAATAAATGAATTACTATCTACGCTCTTAACCATCATCTTATAACATATCATAGAATAAGTCCTCAACTGTGCATAGCTTCATCTTCAATATCCCAACTGCACTAACTCAAACACTTTCTTCTTCTCTACTAATCTTTAGTAGATCACTGTGTTGACATCAATGACAATCACAATCATGAATGCAATAACAACTGCTATAGAATGGCTGCTAATACTCCCCCATAGGATATATTTAGCATTCATTCCTAATAGGAGATTGTTGGAAAATGGCCAAGGATGTTGGAGAAAATCCCCAAAATATATCCAAATATTCACTTAGAGGTCCACAATACCCCTACTCCCATACAATTTAGGGCTCTGACAAAGAGTTCCCAAAACCCATAAGACCAGATTGGGCCTTCTATCCAATCTCCTACACCCTTAAGGTAATAAACTCACACAACTTAGAAACACTTAATCTAGGGATGAAATAGGGTTCTAACAATGCTAAGCATCCATATTTGACACAAGGGAAAACCAATCGCACACCAATTTAGTACTGAGACACAATTTGGCCACCCAAGCCTATATAGGACTACAAGGAGAAATCATGAATTGTTGAAGGAAACCTACTTGGAACTCTACCAATGTAAGGCTTAACCACCCTCAAATACTCTAATTCATCTACCAAAAACACCCTCCAAGTTAGGGCTTTTGAAAAATCCCCCAACTCCTATTGTCTTCAATTCTCTCCTAGGCCTAATAAGGCTAATAGGTCACTTTTCCAAAGGAAGTGCCTCAAATTCGGTTCACTCTCCAATAAAACCTATTGGAACATCTGTGGGATCATATAAAATGACCAAAGGGTTGGGGGTTTGCATGGATGGTAACCTCAGTACCTTGATGCGGGAATTTGACACACTGATGGTAAGTAGATGGTACAGCCTTGATGGAGTGAATCCATGGTCAGCCGAGGAGGATGTTAAATGGTAAGTCAAGATCAACAATGTGGAAAATGGTGTCTTGTGTTGTTGGGCCTAGCTAGATAGGAAAAATAATGGTACCTTCAGAGGTACACTCCAAGTTATCATATGCCTTGATGGTGATGACTTCATGTGATATGTCACCCTCTGTGAACCCAATTTGCTCAATGAATTTGAGAGTACACAAGTTTAGGGCAGAGCCAGTATCTATCATGACCCTTTTTATGGAAAAATCTTTGACTATGACAGTGGTACAAAGAGGGAGATTATGGTCAGGTGCAATGGCTTGTATGTCAGATGGCTTGAAGGATAGAGCACAAGATGATGATAGATGTCCCACAAGGTTCTCAAATTGGATGGTGATAATGTCTATGGGGACATGTCCTTAGTGAAGGGCTCAGTCAAGGATTTCTTGATGGAGGGGTGAGGTGTGGAGAAGGTTGAGGATGGAGATTTAGGCTGCTGTATTCCCAAGATGTTCTATAAGGTTGTATTTTGCATTGTGTGCTTGTCTTGGACGCGCACTAGTGACATTTATCCGGCCTCTATGGGTGGTAACAACACACTAACTATCTACTCCTTTGACGTGGATGACATTGACTGTGGGCTTGATTTGGGTTATACATCTAACAAACTTGTCATAATTGATATAAGTAGTAGTGTAGTCTTTGTGGTCAACATGATCTCCTTGTTTGCCTTTGCCTTGGTTCTGGGGAGGAGGATTGATATTGGCTTGGTTCTTCCTAGCATTGTGTTGTGGGAACACGTTATGATAAATCTATAAATTGGCATTAGGCAAGGCTTGCATAGGTGTGTCCACTTGGATCTCCTTTTGATCAATGAGATCTTGGATGTAATGCTTGAGTTTCATACACCTTAGGGTAGTGTGTCCTTTGACATGATGATAATCACAGTACTCATGATCTTTTTACCAGTTGGGCTTAGGAGTGGCATCATCAAACTATTGGATTGGTGAGTATGTAACTAGGTTGGCCTTGGCCATTCAGTGAAAGATAACATCCAGAGGCTCAGCAAGCTATGTGAAGGTTCTCTTCTAGTAAGTCTAGGCTCTGGGTCTATTTTGATTGGGAGTAGTGGTGATGGAATTAGCCTGATTGGTTGGATTTCCTTGATGACCTTGATGTGCTTACTGCTGATAGTCCTGCTAATTGTTTTGAGGTTGATAGTGTTGCATCGGTTGCTGATGGATCTATTGATATGCAGGAGTTGGTGTAGGACCACCCATGATGATTTGGACATGCTTGGTGTCAGTGGCTCCATCAATAACAACATTTTTGTTACAATTCTAGTAACAGGGTTTTTCATTGCTAGATTTGATGTGGGAATTGTCTTTGTGGTGCCGAATTGTGCCTTCATCGAAGAGACCTCTTTTCATATCTATCCCCTTTCCTTTGATATCTTGATACGTTTGGATAAAATTCATCCTCATGAAGTGGGATGATTTGGGATGCAGGTTATTGATGAAGATCTTAGTTAGATGCTTTTTAGGCGGTTGATATGATAACCTGGTAGTGAGGTTCTTCCATCATTGCAAGTAGTCTACTAGGTTTTCTCCTTCTTTCTATTTGGATTTGTAAAGGTCTAGCAAGGTCAACTCATTCTCAACATTATGGGCATAATGGGAAACAAACTTCTCAGAGAACTCAGCAAAGTTGTGATGGTCCCACAGGGTATCTTGTAAAACCACTCAATAGCAATTCCTCCCGAGCTTTTGAGGAATAGATGCAAAAGGTAATTATCATTGTAAGCCACTTCTTGGCATGCCATATAGAACTCTTTGATGTGATTTACTGGGTCTCCTTTCCCTTGATATTTTCCAAACTTGGGTGTCTTGAAGTGCTTAGGGAAGGGAACAGATGCGATTGATCAATCAAATGAATAGGGACACACCTCTTAGAACTTGAAGGTTTTTCTATTTGTGCCAGCTTGGAGCTCTTTAAGAGAATTCTTCATTCCTTCCCACTCGGCATTGAATGGTGTTGGAGCATGTACTACCATTTGGAAAGGATCTAGTGATGTTGGTGAATAGGGATGATTTTGAGGTGGATATTATGGAGTGGGATATGGAGCTTCCCAACAAGATAGGTAGATTGGAATGGATTTTGGGATGATGATTGTAGGGGAGGATATTGATGCTGAGGTGTAGGGGTGTATTGCAGTGGAGGATATGGGACTACTTATTGTTGGAGGATGATGGGATGTTGTTGCTGTGATTGGTAGGAGGAAGCTTGTTGCTACTAGGGAATGATAGGGGTTTTTTGTTGTGCAAGGAAATATTATTGTTGCGAAGGAGGCTGGTGGAATGATGTAGCTTGCTGAGAAGATGGCCCTTGTTGTACTTGGTTTTGCACTTGGTTGATGTAGGATGGATGCATTCCCGCATTGCTTAAGGGTGGAACTGATGTAGGGAAGTTAAAAATGGGAGGTGGTTGGGTAAGGTAACTTGCAAGATGAGATGAACTCTACTACTAAGGTGGTGGAACTTGCTGAGAAGCATTGGATGCAACAGATAGAAAGTTAGTGTATGATGGAAAGGATGAAGCTGGCAAAGGCTGCACTTGTTGTTGGTATTCCAAAAGCTATGGATGTGGAGAAGTGTGTTGGTATTCCAAAGCTAACATTTATTCTTTAGTGAGGCCTCATCGAGAACTAGTGCACAGTGGGAACTGTGATGTGGTGGATGTTGGGATTGTAAATGTGATGGGAGTTTGGGATATGAATGGTGGATTTGAAAATCCCATGGAAGGCATACTTGTTGTGAATGCAGTTTGTTGGGGTGTGGATGAAGACACTTGCGTTCCCCATGAAAAGGGTGGTGTTGATGTGGAAGCTTGTTGGGAGAAGGAGGAAAATGATTGCCTGGCCCCAAGAAATGATGGCATGGGTGTAGAAGCTTGTGGAGTGAATGGGAAGGATGATTGTGTTTCCCCTAGAAAAAATGATGCTGCTTGGCCCATGGAAGGTGGCGGAACTACTTGTGTAAAGGTTTTTGTGGGAGGTGGTGTTTGGTTTTGCAAAAATATTTGGGTAGGGATGATGGATTGAGCTACTATAGGAGATGATGGTGCACCTATGAGAGGAAATGGAGTGGATTGTGTTGCTTGTGTTGTAAGGCTTGTGAAAATTCTTTGCAAAAGAGGAGGGATGGGAAAAGCTACTTGTGATATGTGAAAAAGTGGATCAGGGATTTTTTGGATGATGGGGGTGTATGCTTCTATTGGGATTCGAATGTTTTTGATGGGGATGCGAGGTTGGAGATATGGTGGAATGGGAGAACCCTCTTGTGTGAAGTGAGCCAACATGTTTTTTTGATTTTGAGCAATGAGTGCACTAACCATTTGTGCATTCCCCGAATGATTCATGAATTTTTCTATCACAAAAGAAGGTAGGGAGATATTGGGATCATCCCATGCATTACTAGTTTGTTGGATCTAGGGATC
The DNA here is from genome assembly GCA_027943335.1 of Chamaecyparis obtusa. NCBI lineage: Eukaryota > Viridiplantae > Streptophyta > Pinopsida > Cupressales > Cupressaceae > Chamaecyparis > Chamaecyparis obtusa. The sequence goes on from BSBK01001561.1 coordinate 1,534,815, forward strand.
GTAAGCTACCATTGCACTGGTAGAAATGTTGGGATTGGATGAGCTGGTGATTTGATAAGGATCCATGTTCCTTCATTTTCTAGATCTTGTCTCGACGGGCATGGAGTGGAGATCTAAAGATGCAGATGCTAGATGGATACCAGATGTTCCTAAGAGACTCTAAAGAATGATGGATGCAAACCTAGGAAACTACTAAGGATGGTGGATTTCTAGAATGCAATGCAAGTATTTGGATCAACTCTAGGGATGGAGAAAATGTCTAAAGGATTGGTGAGATGCTTTGATTTGGATTAAGGATGGCAGAAGATTGGTGGGAGATGGTGAAAGATTGGTGAAATGCTTGGCGATGATGGGGGCTTGCTAGGATGCTCTGATTTGGATCAAGATTTGGTTGATGATTGGTGGGATGTTGGTGGAAGATTACTAAGTGTTGAAAAATGAGATGCTATTTTCTTGATGGATAATTGGTGGTAGGATTTGGTCAACCTAGGATAGACTAATGATCTTTGGTTAACTGGATTCTTATCAATGCAAGCCAATCTCTTGCTCAAGATGATTAGGCTAAGCAAGGACAAGTAGGATTTCCTCTAGATAATTCTCTTTCAAATGGGGTGATTTCTAGTTTAGGATAAGGATTGAAAACAACTCACAAGTTTTGAACACCAACCTTATTTCCCACTGCTTGACTCTGGCATTATGGCCCACGTGCGTGCCAAAATGTGATCAGATCTACTAGACCTACCAAAATGTGATCATTGAAAACCTAATTTGTCTTGAAAGGCATAGACATTCAAATGTTATTTTATGATCATATTCCTAACTTATAGAGAAAACTATTTGCAAAGACACTCAGACAGAGCTTAAACGGGAACACCATGTCACCATTTGATTTTCTCTTCCTTTAGGGATGTGGGTGTGCTCTTGAATCACTTGGATCAATTCCCTAATGATGATTAGGAGGTATCTAGATTGATTAGGGACCATAAGAACCCCATAGTGGTACAAAACTAGGTATAGAACACTCATTTTTCCCCTAAGCCCTTAAGGATCCTAATGAGCTAAAAATGCAGATTATGTTATGAATGTTTATTCTAAGTTGATTTTAGTCCAACAAAGATATTATATGATGCAAGAAGCTATGAAAAAAATAAATGAAACTAAGATTCATCCATTATTCTAAGCTAAGATGTGTTAGAAATCTTGAAAGACAATGAAATCTAAAAATAATGCTAAAAGCTTAAGATGATCTAAGAACAATCTAGCATTATAATGCTACCTAGTATGATTATGTGAACTCTATATTTTCTCTTGGGAAGTGAGGGTATTTATAGGATTTGCGAAGGGCTTTGGTTAGGAGGATGAGTTAGAGTTAGAGGTAAGGTATGGGGTATGGTAAGGTTTACCTTGGGTTAGGGTTTCTCACACATGTGTGAGCAACACTAGGGAAGTGTGCAAGGGGAACAAGTGTGGAAGAAGAGACATGGGTTTCTTTATGAGGCTATAAGAAGCCTTAAAGAGGGTGTAAGAGGCTTAAATGAGAGTGTAAGGCTCATTGAGGGAAGGGTTTGACCAAACGTCAAAGAGGACTTGGATTAGCTTAGGAAATGTAGGAAACATCTCCTAAGTAGGTTTAGGAAAGGTTTAGGAATGTCTAGAAGATTCTAGGGTTTTGAGGCTTTAAATAAATATGAAATTTATTTAGGGATTTTGACATCATTTATTGAATATTGATTCAATAAAGATAGGAAAATCATTTAAATTTGATTTAAATGGTTTGGGGAGGGATTCTTTAATTAAAGATGTTTAATTAAAATAAGGGGATTTAATGACATAAAAATATATTAATTAATTAACAAATGATGATGTCATTGGGGGGTTTTAGAAAAATAAAAATACTTTTATTTTCTAATGGATTTTTAGGTGTCTACAGGCTAAGGTAGACAACTAGGTTTATAACCACACCTATTGTCACCTTGCCTTACAAAATAGGACTTATTATTGACATTGGATTTAATATCCAATTAGTACCCTAACCCTTCATATTTGGGTCAATTGATGTTCGTTCCATGGATAATTTGAGGGTGCTCCTACACCATACTTCTAGGGTGCACTGATCTCAAGTCTTCTTGAGATGAGGTCTTGCGAAGTTGAGTCATGCTTCTGAATCTCCATCTCATCCATCCATATTGATTCTTCTTTAGGACTTCCCTACCACTTTACCAAATATTTATTGTAAACATTCTTCCTTGTTCTCTCGATGATCTTTGTATCCAAGATCCTTTCAAGCTTCTTTGGTTCATGACGGGGTATTCCTGCAAGATCTTCTTCAAGTTCTTCCACCTATACATCTGATCCTGCATTGACATCACCTTTTTAAGGGGTTAGATCACAAATATTAAATATAGGAGAGATACCAAGATGTGAGGGAAACTCAATCTTGTATGCATTCAACCCATGCTTTTTCAGCACTAGACATGGTCCTACTTTCTTCATGAGTAATTTAGTGTGCTTCCCCTTAGGCAATATTTCCTTCTTCAAGCATGCCCACACCAAGTCTCCAACTTGCAACTAGACATCCCTCCTATGCTTGTCTTTGGCTTTCTTATACTTCTCTACACTTTTCTCAAGTTCCAACTTGACTGAGTCATGTATCTCGTTCATGCTCTTTGCAAAATCTTCTTCATGTGCACTGATTGGAGTGTTTGGTGGGAGTTCTTTGACTTCCAAGATTGCTCTTGGCCTTTTCCCATACACAATCTGAAAGGATATTTTCCATGTACTCCTATTGACTGAGTCATTGAAGGAAAACTTTTCCTTTGGTAAGACTGAATCCCACTTATCTCCATATTACTTTGTCAGGCACCTAACGAGATTGCCAAGCTACTTATTGACAATCTCTATCTGCCCATCTATTTGTGGATGATAGGTAGAGCTAAAACTCAAATTGGTCCCTAACCTCTTCCACAAGTTCCTCAAAAAGTAGCCAATAAACTTTGCATCCCTGTCTGACAGTATGGTTTGAAGTAAGCCATGAATCCTCACAATTTCCTTGAAGAATAAATTAGCAATTAATGATGCATCATTTGTGCTTTTACAAGGGATAAAGTGGGCCATTTTACTAAACCTATCCACTACAACATATATGCTATCATATCCCTTTTGTGTCCTAGGCAATCCTATCACAAAGTCTATGTTACAACTCTCCCAAGGCTTTGTAGGAATAGGGAGGGGTTGGTATAACCCTGCATTAGAAGATGCACCCTTGGCCCTCTAACAGATTGAACATGTCTCCACAATCTTCCTCACTTCATTTTGAAGCTTAGGCCAATAATAAAACCTTCTCACCTATTCCAAGGTCTTGTCCAACCCAAAATGTCCTCCCATGTTACCTGCATGCTTCTCTGTGATAATGTTCTCCCTCATTGAACACTTGGGGATGCACAATTTATGCCCTTTGAATAATAGGCCATCTTGGATCAAATAATCTTCATACTCAGTATGATAGGCTTTAGAAAAATCATAACATAGCTTATAAATATCACTCATCATCATCTTTGTACATGTCCTTTAATGAATCAATCCCTACACTTTGGAGTTGGATATGTTACACAACTAAAAATCTTCACCTCAAGGAATCGGCCACCTTATTGGAAACTCCCTTATTCTATTTAATTGAAAAGGTGTAGGCTTTTATTGATTCCACCCACTTCATGTGTTTGTGGCTTAGTTTCTCTTGGCTATTCAAGAAACTCAAGGCTTGATTGTTTGTGAAGACAACAAATTTCTTTGGCAGGAGGTAGTGCCTCCATTTCTTCAATGATTGGACCAAGAGATATAGTTCCAAGTCATAAGAGGAGTATTTCCTCTTTGATTCATTTAGTTTCTCACTAAAAAAGGCTATAGGTCTTCCCTCTTGGCTCAAGACAGCCCCTATAGCTAGGTTTGATGCATCACACTCAATAGTGAATAATTTTTGAAAATTAGGGAACACTAGGATAGGTTTCTCCATTACCTTTTGCTTCAGCATTTGAAAGGCTTATTGTGCATCCTTGTTCCACACAAACTTACATTTTTGTCCACCCTTAATGGTTTCAAGGATAGAAGCACACAACTGACTGAAATTCCTAATGAATTTTCTATAAAAAGAAGCAAGCCCATGAAAGCTTCTTACCTTAGTCATGGTTCTAGGAGAAGGCCAACTTAAGATGGCTTCTACCTTCTCAAGGTCCATCTTGATGTTCCTAGCTACAATCACAAATCCCAAGTAGACAAGCTCCTCCTACATAAAAACACATTTCTCCAAATTTATAAAGAGCTTCTCCTTATGTAGCCTCTTCAAGACCAAATTAAGATGTTCCAAATGCTCCTCCTTATTCTTACTGAAGATAAGGATGTCATCAAGGTATACTATGACAAATCTACCAAGGAATGGTTTTAGAACCTCATTCATGAGCCTCATGAATGTGCTAGGGGAATTTGATAGGCCAAAGGGCATCACCCTTCACTCATACAAGCCTTCATTTGTTTTAAAGGTTGTCTTCCACTCATCACCAACCCTGATTCTGATTTGGTGGTAGCGACTCTTCAAAGCCACCTTAGAAGAGTACCCTGAACCCCCTAGATGATCCAATAGGTCCTCTATTATAGGCATAGGAAACCTATATCTGATTTTGATTCTATTTATGGCTCTAGAATCAATTCACAACCTCCACGTGCCTTCCTTCTTAGGGGCCAAAAGAGTAGGTACTACACAAGGGCTGAGGCTTATAGTGATCAAACCCTTATCCAAGAGTTATTGGATCTATCTTGCCATATCCTTGTTTTGTTTAGGGGTTGTAACGCCCCGCCAGGCAACCCAAGAGGACAAGACATAAAACCTCTATAAAGTGCAAGTAGTGAATTTTTTTATTTTTATTTTATTTTATTTTAACTAGAATAATATTCATCATTACACTTCATATTTCTAAAAGAAGAAATAATTTTCTACTACTTGAATGTAATATTTATACAACTTAAGTCCTCCCGGGTTCCCTAACGTCGCTACTAAAGCAACATCATATAAACCATTTACATGCATAAGACATTCACGGAATCATGAGCTTAAAAGATCTACATTCATTTTAATGCACCAAGTTAAATGTCCCTAACTTATTTCTTTTATTAAACATAGGTTAATCATCCAACATCATTATTCCTTTTATCAACTCATTCCATAAATTCATATTGATTTCATCTACATCTACTATCCTTTATATCACTTTTCTCTAATAATTTAGGTAAGAGATTAATATTCATTAAGGTAGGCATTATCCTAGGTATTTCATTAACATGAACCAAGTATTAACATTATAATCAAGTTACTATTTTATTGCATTGTTTCATAACCATTCATTGTTAATAATTCCAATCACTAACCTATCATTTCTCAATAATTTCCTTGGATCCTTTCATCAAGAGAGAATAAATTATTTTTGTGATACATCATTATATATAACTATATTTAAGATCATTTCCTTTACATATGGACAACATAAGAGGATAGGAGAAATAACATAAATACTTTCTTTTAATGCTAGTAACATGTCCAATATTCCACATTCTTTTCCCTTTCTTTTACCTAGAACTAACCATTCCCTTATGCATTGCTTTGAATTGAGATTACATCAATACTACAAGACTCCTTTCAGGAGATTAAAAATTACATGAATACAAATACATAAGTACATCTCAACATATTAAAATATCCAATAAGAAATCTTCAACTGCAGATCTGGAAAGGAATATGTGCTAGGATCATCCAAAGAATCACGATCAATACCTCGATATAAATATTAACCACCCAACCACGTGGAACCAATAGGCCCACTCCCCCAAGCTAGGAGATAGAACCAAAGGCCCATACAAGAGGTAATAACTAGGAAATTCCTAAGGTGGTGATAAAATTTCCCCAAAGTCACAACACAAAATAAAGGACAAGAAGACCACAAGGACTACCAGAGGCATGATCAAATTTGGTAGAGACTCTAAGCTACAAGCTAGGTGAGTGTCATCACATAGCCCTCACCCCTTGGGTTGTCCTGGTACTAGCCACTCTTGGCCCCGGCCCCCAAGTAGGCACATGCAGAACCGAATGCCTCTTGTACAGACAAGGTCATCCAGTCGTACCTACGCATAGGTACCTTCTCCCACTCCCATCCTTAGTCTTTACTAGCACTAAAGGCATGTGCGAGGCACAATTAATCTTTATTAGTGTGTAACTTCCTATTCCAATAATCTCCCATTCCCAATTCATTTATTTAGGTTATCACTTGATTAAATAACTCATAGTAGGTTATCCTGGTACTAGCCACTTAGGGCCCCGGCCCCTCACTATGAGCCACTCACCTAGTGTACTTAGGTTCCCTAACATACATATAAAAATCATAAGAACATAATAGATTCATCACCAAGAATTCATATCAATTCCATAACAACATTTGATTGAGTTTAGGAAAACATATGTTGTCCCTAGTCCACTTGACAACCCTAAACCCAATATGGCATTCAGAATGTTCCAAACATATAAGAAGACATCCAAGTGATATTATAAACATATTCAGAGTATACATAGATCCAATTAACCAAAAAAAAATTCTAATAGCCTCTGGTAACCATACGAAACTTTAAAACTTAATGATGTTCTTAAACTGAATTATTTCAAGCAAGGATTAAATGCAAAGAATAGTCATCATAGAACAGTCATCCATATCTTTCACAAAAAAAATAATAAAGGAAATCTCTTCAATGGAGATTTATATAACATAATTATGGACTCTCAATTTTATTTTTAGGAAGATCCAATGGTGGGAAAGAAAGTTATGACTTCTGGTTTAAAACAGAAAATTTTGGTTAGGGTTCAGACCTGTCTTCACTAAAACGGTTGTAATTTTCACAAAACATAATTAAAATTCACCAAACCAATTGGAAATGAAATATAAGACTTATGAGAATCTATTATATCAAATTCAGACTTTTATATGATCATATCAGCCTGTAGCATACGAATACATTTGACAGAAAATTCAGAATCAAGAATGGACAGGCATAGTCTGCCAAAATGTCAAAAATAAGGCATTAATTCGACCATAAAAATAAAATAAGAGAGATACCCATTTGAGATCTGTGAATTTTACTTCCATAAAATCAATTTAGTAAAACCCTAGATTCAATTTAAATTATTATAATAATAGATCTCCAAAAATGGGTTGCTAAAAACCCTAGGAAAACACATGCCAATTCTTACAAATAAAAACTCAAAACTTTAAAATAACCATAGAAATGAAAATTACAGATATAATAAATAATGATAATATGTAAATAGATCCATAATCTATTAGAGACATAAAGTAACTAAAATATTCAATCCATACCTCATGTCCTACGAAGGTTGAATCGAAGAAGGAAGGAAACAAAAGAGAAGACAAATCCAAACTTGAGATGCATCCTTCAAACCCTATCCACTTTCAGAAATCTCCATGAAAGAAAGAAATAATTCCACAGCAAAGAATCCCTCTCTCAACTACTGAAATTCTCACAAAAATGTCTCTCTTCCAAAAGCAAAGATAACCAAAAATTCTTAAAGACATATGCTTACAACTCTCCCTCACATCTCCAAGTTTTCTCTCCAAAATCTCCATGAAAAGTAAGGCCATCCTCTCCTCAATGCTTCAGCCCCAAAATCTCCTCCCTTCAAATGAGAAATTAGTGCATATAAATAGATTTCCAAAGGTTGAGAGGAAAAGTAACCAACTCCCAACTAACTCTTAACTAAAGGGTATTATAAAATAACTTAATATCATACAACTATATTACTCAAATATACAATAAAAGATTATTCGTATTCATTCATACACACATGTAATATTATCCTAACATATATGCATATGCCATCATTAATTACATCAATATCTATATATATAACCTATCCTCATTATTAATAATTAACAATTGAGAATAATATACCTCGCTTTATTTAATATTTAATTATTAATAATATTATACTTTACATTAATCCCAAAATATACACCATCAACAATATCTACAATAATTAACATATAATCACATATAAATTATATATATATGAATACATATATGTGTGCACCCATATATATATTTCCATATATATATATATATATATATATATATATATATATATATATATATTTATATAGATACATGCCAAATACCAAACACTATAATCTATAAGATTATGAAGTAATAGATCACAATATTATTACCTATTTATAATTGCTATAGGATATAACATTAAGGTAGAATAAAATCACATGCCTCAAAATGAATCTAATCATCGAAAGAGGCCATAAAAATCAACTATGAAACATATCGAGAAAACCATAAGATCAAACAAGGTCAACCAAAGTCAACAAGGAAAGTCAAGCCAAACTCCTGAAACACAACATAGAAAGATTAACTAAGAATCATACCAAGAAGGAGAAATAAATAAAATGAGTAAAAAAAATCATACAACCAAATGAATTCAAGTGGCCACAAGGCACTAACTACAACCATGCCCCACCGGGTGTGTTGGATCTGGGTTTTTGACCCAAAGGTTGACTGACAAAGAAGGAACCCTAATATTCCCAAATTGGAATAATGACAAAGGAAGACTCATGTAGGGGCCTTAGTACTATCTCCATAACAACAACCATCGAGGATTTGAGGGCATGCTCAGACCTTTGAAGCCATGTGAATTCGATGCCCGGTACCTGCAAGCCTGCATCACAAAGAAGAAATACATATGCACGGATATACATATAAAAGAAAACATTGCAGACAGATGACCAGGATCGATACATCATGTGGACCTCAGCTATGTGAGTAACTACGACTTCATCCTGAATCATGAAAACACATCATGTATATATATACACTCAAAGCATGTAGCATCATCATAATGAAGGTTAGAATCTCAAGCATTGTGTTAGTCTCTTATCAATACTAATAATAAATCAACATAATCAAATCATCAAGTGAGATACAAGATTCATCCAAGGTAACCTTAATAGAAGAAAATATAAATAACCACTTATATATATCTATCAAGTACATATCATATAACATCCTAACTATGTTCATAAAGGTCTTGTAGGTACTCAATACATACATACAAAAATGATACCTTTAGATAGTATGTCTGATATTAGAATCATTGAGTACTAGCTTATGAAATTATTATAAACAACTATAGGAATAGATCAAACAAGTATCATGTACAACTTAAGCTGTAAGAAAACATCGAAGGATCTTAATTCTTTCAAAAACACAAAACTTATATTAGGGTTAGAGGGGTATTACAGGGGTCAATTTATATGCAACTTTTTTGGGAAAGGTTTCTCTAGGGATCAAGTCTATATTGTGGCTTATGTCTCTGATTGGTGGCAATTCATTTGGAAAATATTTGGTGACAATGTCTTTATACTGGTCTAGTTGGTTTGCAACTTCTTTAGGGCCTACCCATGCAAAGGGATTCATCTCCTTCTCAGACTTCTTGGGTCTATCATCCTTTGGCAAAAGGACTAAGGCATAGAAAGAGGTCTTTTCTTCCCTTAGAGTTTTCAAAAACTTTTTTCACCAATAAACAAAAATTTGGAATCTTTATGTTCCTCTAAATTTTTAGATAGGGGTAAGAGTGTTACCTTTTCTCCTTTGTGGTAGATGGTGTAGGTGTTCAACCTCCCATCATGATGAGCCTTAAAATCATATTGCCAGGGCCTTCCAAGGAGCAAATGATAGGCATCCATAGGAACAATGTCACATAGTACCTTGTCTTTGTACTTTCCAAGTTGGAACTTCACCCATGCTTGCTATTATATGAAAGTGTGTTGAGTCTTGGTGAGCCATGACACCTTGTAAGGGTTTGGATTTGGCACCCTTCTCAGCTTCAACTTCTTCACTACCTCCTCAGACACCATGTTGTCTATATATCCACTATCTATCACTAGTCTGCACACCTTACCTCCACTCCTACATGTGGTTCTGAAAAGGCTCTTCCTCTAGGGTGGTTCTTGAGTGAAAGGAACCTTCAATTAGGCCCTCTTCATCATGAGGGCCTCTCCCTCTTCAGGTGGTGCATAAGACCCAAGTGCATTGTCTCCTTGGTTGTCTTCTTCTCTGACCATGTTTTCCCTTCTCTCTGCCTAGTCCTTTGCCTTCTCAGGACACTTTGAGGCTAGGTGCCCTGGTTAGTTACATTTGTAACACCTTAGGGGTCCTAAACTTATTCATCCAGTCCTTTCCCTTGAATATCCTCTTCTCCCTCTATAGGAGCCTCTAGAATACCCTGTCTAAAGGAGTTCTCCTAACTGGCCTCTTCAAAACTTTTAGGAGTATGTCTTCTCCCACTGCCTCATCCTCTTCCTTTCCCACCTTAGTCTTGCTTCCTCTTGAGCTTTTCCTCCACCTTCAATGCTAATTGAAATTATTTCTAGAGAGTGGTAGGAGAACACATGCTCAATTCATCTTGGATGTTCACCCTTAACCATTTCATATATCTAGCAAGTTTGACACTCTCTGATTCCACCAACTTAGACTTCATGGCAAGTTTATGAAATTATTCTATATAGCTCGAGATGTCCATCTCCTTTTGCCTTAAACTTGGTCTTTTCTTATGAAGTTGAACTTCATAGTATTTAGGAACATAGGCTTCCTTCACCAAGGCCACCATTTTCTTCCATGTACTCACTCGATTTTTATCCATCTTCACCCTTTCTTCTTGAGTAAAATTCCACCAAGTTAGGATAGATCCCTTCAACTTGGATTTAACTATCTTTACCTTTTGATACTCTAGTATCTCCTCACATTCAAAGAAACTAGTGAGTGCATCAATCCAATCCATCACTTCCTTTGGATCCATCTTCCCATTGTAGACAAGCAGGTCAAGTTTAGTGTCCATGGTCCTTCTCTCCATGGATTTCAAGGTCTTCAGCAATAGCCTCTGGTCTACATGCACCTCTTCTTCTTCCTCCAAACATCTAGTAGTTTCTCTAATACCACTTGGAGAAGATGTCCAAAATATATCCAAATATTCACTCAAAGGTCCACAATACCCCTACTCCCATACATTCTAGGGCTCTGACAAAGAGTTCCCAAAACCCACAAGACAAGATTGGGCCTTCTATCTAATCTTCTACACCCTTAAGGTACTAAACTTACACAACTTAGAACCGGTTAATCTAGGCATGAAAATGGGTTCTAAAAATGCTAATAATCTATATTTGATACAATGGAACACCAATCCCACACCAATTTAGTACTAAGACACAATTTGGCCACCCAAGCCTATATAGGGCTACAAGGATAAATCCTGAATTGTTGAAGGAAACCTACTTGTAACTCCACCAAGGTAAGACTTAACTACCCTCAAATACTCCAATTCATCTACCAACAACACCCTCCAAGTTAGGGCTTTTGAAAAATCCCCCAACTCCTCCTATCCTCAATTCCCTCCTAGGCCTAATAGGGCTAATTGGTCACTTTTCCAAAGGAAGTGCCTCAAATTTGGTTCAATATCCAATAAAACCTATTGGAACATCTACAAGATCATATAAAATGACCAAATCCAAAGATTTAGGTCTTCATTCCACCCCTGGTCTGAGTTGTGCATTCCAACCCACAATTCTGGATAGTCACATCTAAATGCTTGTTTAGAGGTTTTAGTCATTTCTCCTTCTATCAATGGTTTCCAAATCTAAGACCACCAAAATCCTAAAATAAATCTTCTCTCCTTTCTTTCCACCAAGAATCAAATTTTTCCCATTGTGGAATCTCCTGGAAAGAGGAAATTTACACCGAAACCCTAGGTAGGGCCTTCCTATGACCAATGAACACTCAAAATTTGATTATTTTCATTCTAGGTTGTTTCAAGACCTCAAATCAATTTAAAATTCCTCATATGACACAAGACCAAATTATAGACTCCTTCAATGGCACATGTGAGACTGTATAGGTCCGTAAACCTTAGAAACACAGTCGAATTCTTAGGAAACCGGTGAAATTTTATAGAAATCATTTATGAATTCTCCTCCAATATTCCATCTAACATTGGATTAATATTTTTCAACCTTTTTATAAAATACTGAATCAGTTCAAACCAACTAAGGTGGTTGTGAATGTTGGGATTTAAAATTTACATCTTTTTTGAAAGTTGCATTATGCAACATTGACAACTTTTGCAAAAGTTGTCAATTGTTAACCAATCTAACTAATCTTTAATCCTAGACTCCACCTAGGACCTTAGAGAAGTTAAATAGACCATTCTAACCTTCTCTAGTCCATTTAGACTATTCTATCCCTTCATAACCAAATTGTCCAACAATGGCTAAGGTAGACAACTAGGTTTATAACCACACCTATTGTCACCTTGCCTTACAAAATAGGACTTATTATTGACATTGGATTTAAGATCCAATTAGTACCCTAACCCTTCATATTTGGGTCAACTAATTTTATTTCCAAGGATGAATTTGAGGGTGCTCCTACACGAGATGTATAGTATATATATTGTCATTTCGGGAAAAACTACTTATTGGTATGGTCTCTTGGATTATAGTTCAATTTTGGGTATCCATTCTTTGGAAAATGACCACATCCACAAGAAATATCCTAGATACTAATGTAGGAGCATCTTGGGAAATTTCATAATCCTTTGTCACCAAAAATATGTTAGTGTTTGGCTTCTAGGTTTGCTAGATGTCTCAGTGAGAGACTTGAGGTTCTTGGTCTCTTGTGTTAGTTCTCAGTTGGAAGATTTTTTGGCTTCACTGATGGACCTTAGTGTGATAGTGTCAGTGGATGAGTTTGGTGTTTGGTTTTTGCTCAGTGGTTTTCTTCACGCAATGGGTCTAGTGTCTTGTTACCAACCAGTGCTAGTTTCTCGGTGTTATCATTCACCGAGTCATTTATTTCATTAGTTTTGGCATGGCTGACTCATGCATTTAGTTTGGAACATGTGCCTCATGATGGGGATTGACTACTTGACATGTGTGGACCTAAATCTGGATTGGTGCTTTCTTTTTTGAGGATTTAATGCTTGTAGCAAGCTGACTGACGGATAACATGTTTGTTGTGTTTATTCTTAAAGCTGACTGATGTTTGTGACTCAACTATTTTGTAAAGCCAACATGTGGTTGAGTAGTATATAAGTAGGTGTGGGTAGTTGTTTAGTGAAGGGAAAGAATAAAAAAATATCAATGATCACTTTGGGATTACCAGTGATCAATCTGATATTGTAATAGCAGAGCTAGTGGCATCATGTTTTGTCATAGGAGATAAGGAGATTTCTTGGTGTCTTGTGAGCAAAAGCTTAGATCTTCCTTTGTATTTCTACCATGTTATGTGGTGATACATATATGTATTAGCTAGGTGATTGTTGGATCGTATGAGATCTAGATTTTATTCCCTGATGTAATTGGTTGTAATTGAGAAGGCCTTACAACTCGACATGTTACGTGTAATTCTCAATTATTGATGAATATAAGTTGAATTATGGTTATATCTTGTTGTGTAGTAAATTTTTCATTTTTTTTATGTTGGCTACAAGGTTTCGACTTTCCATTCTTGGATCATCCATCCTTGACTACATCAAGTGGTATCCGAGCAAAGGTTTATCTAGTTAGAACAAAGGTCAATCTAGCTAGTCCAAGTTGCAGATTCATATTCCTGGACTTGTGAAACCATGCTTGGTTGTTCATGTGAGGTAGCAGGTTGTGATCTGACTTGCAAAAAATTTGGCGATTGTCACAAGCTGGTCAAGTTTGGGGTTTTTTGCAAAGGGTTTTTGAAGATCATGGGAAATGCCTCAGAGAATATTGGACCCTAGGGTGATTGTAGATCTTTGTGATGTTGTGGAAACAAAGATAGTAGAAAAGATTAGATTGGATGTCAGATTTGAATTAGCGGTAATGAATAATGAGATGGTCTCTGAGATCATGAGGGCTATAGCTAGTATACTGGGAAACCTTGGAACTAAGGATAGTTATGAAGAAGTTGTTGAAGACTTGGAAGCTATTGGATCTAGTAGAGATGACATAGCCAATCAGAAGAAGAGATCTATGGAAGATAGAGTTGGTCAGTTGGAGAAATCTATGGGTCAGTTGAGTACAAGTCACCAAATGGTAGTTTCTAATTTCTTAGGAACATTGAAACCTAAGGACCTGATGGATTGGATCAGTGAGTTAGAATACTACTTTGAACTAGAAGATATTGGAGATCCTCTTAGAGTGATGTTAGCATAGAAAAAATTCAAGGGATGTGTTTCTTTATGGTCAAAATAATTGCAGAGATATAGAGGATAAGAAGGTGAGATGAAGATCAATCGGTGGAGATTGATGGTGACAAAATTGAAGGCTAAGTTCATTCCTATCGATTATGAACTTGAGTTATTCAAGAAATTATAGAACCTAAAGTAGAAGGAGATGATAGTGAAAGAATATACCAAGGAGTTTTACAAGTTGACTATTCGGTTTGGACACAGAGAACTTTCTAAGAAAAAGGTGGCTAGGTATGTTAATGATCTGAGATCCAATATTCAGGATGAGATTGGTATGTTGAAGATTGATTTAGTTGAGGATGCTAACTATTATGCCCTAAAGGAAGAAGATAAGCTAAAGAAAAGACATCATGGTAACTCTTGAGAGAAGGAAAAGAAAGAGCAGTTACGAAGGGATAAACTGATAGTTGAGGATGAACCAAAACCTGTTGAACTAAGGAGAAGAACAGGTAGATTTGGATTCAAAGGTACTTATTATAGCTGTGGAGAAGAAGTACATAGATCTTTTGATTGTACACATGTAGATAGGAAGGCCAATACTAGTAGGAATGCTATGGTGAATAAGGAAGTACCGAATGAGATGGAGAAGGAAGAGAACTTTCTAGTTTAGATAACATTGCTCAGTAATAAGGCGATGAAGCAACCTTATCAAAGGGGAAATCAGTTTAGAACTTAATGTAAGTCTCTCAGTAAATGTTGGAATGTGATTGTGGATAGTGTTAGTACTGATAACCTTCTTTTTGAGGAGATAGTATAGAAACTTTGCTTGAAGAGAGAGATACATCCTTGTCCTTATAAGATTAGTTGGGTACAAGATAAACATACATTGGAGGTAAGGGAATAGTGCTATGTTGATTTTTTAGATTGGGTAGTATATAGATCAAGTGTTCTATGATATTTTGGACATGAGTACTTCTCACATGTTTCTTGGTAGACCTTGGAAGTATTATTGTAAGGTCGTACATGATTGTGTCAAGAATGTATTCATTATTAAGAAGTATGGTAGGAATTTTTCCCTGATTTCTTTGCAGGATACAAAAATTGGTGGACTGAAACTAAAATTTGGTAGAAAGATGGAGTTGAAGGATTTTGAAAGGGTTAGAGATTATCAAGGACAAACTTGTAGCTTTTCAAGGAAGGATTGAGAAGGAAAAGAAAGAAGAAGTGTATCCAAGGAAAGAGTGTATTGGTTGAGAACTCGGAGGTCATGCATGTTAAAAATTAGTTTGGGATTTATGTGTTGAATCCTTTATGATGTTCATTGAGCTTCTAACAACATCTTTTTCACACTTGGTGTGTCTGATGTAGGAGCATCCTGGGGAAGTTGGCAATCCTGTGTCACCAAAAATATGTTAGTGTTGTTGGAAATCTATTTGGGAAATGTGATATTGAGAGGGGGGGTGAATCAGATATCACCTATTGAACCATTTTAACATTACTAAAAACTTGCATAGCATTATCATAAACTTCATCAATGTAATGATACTAATAAACTAAACATCATTCATGAAAATACTCATAACACCTTGATTTTGGTTACACAAAAACCCTTTAAAGGTAAAACTGGGGTGGGGATGACACCCACAAATATTTACTACTATAGTATAAATTTTTCCTATTAGGACTACAAATTTTGATCACAAAATATGATCCACCCTATGAGAGGTCTTCCCTATTAAGAGCTATAAGATTTATACAATCTACCTTGTAAAAGGATTTATAACTTACAACTAAGTAAGCACTCAGTTAAGAGATTAACTAAGGTCGGTTAAAACCACTCTTTTAAGAGATTAAAACTGATAAACCTCTTAGAATATCTCAATACCTGATCCTTTGGTCTGCACTATATTTGTTGATTACAACTCTTCTTCTTCCAGTATTTATTTGATCTTATCTATCAAGTATATCTCTATTCTGCTCTTCACTGCTTAACTCTATTATGCTCGATCACTGAACTCTATTAGAATACTTCACTGGTTTGAAGATATTCACTTAGTTCTATATCCTTTCATTCATCATCTTCCTCTCACGCATATTATGTTTTAGGGTCTAGATCTCATCTTATATAGACAATTGACTTCCTTCAAGTTTTAAGATCTACGATCTAGATTGTCTCATTTTTCCACTTAACCTTTCCCTAATTCCGATTGGTTCCATACAATACATAGGGATTAATAATTAAAATATAGAAGCATAATCACCTCTATGATTTCATCAATAAACAGTAAATAAAATTAGATGTCAGCCAAAATGGTTTACCTAAGTGTTTGTGCCATAACAAACACATATGTCAATTCTTGCTTGCTCAGTAATGGATGTCTCTGGCACTTGGCATTTACTGTTCTCTATATTTTGGTGCTTGACATTTTCTTCTTCACATAACTTGGCAAAAGTTTCTCTATATTTTGGTGCTTGACATTTTCTTCTTCACATAACTCGACAAAAGTTGACTCAGCTAATACAAAAGTACTTGGTGACCACTGATTTACTTGGTAGTGACTACTACTTGGTAAATGTACAATATATGACTCAGCCTATACATGATGACTCGGTCATAGTGGTGACTGACCAACATTACCTAGAAAATGACTAAGTGTAATACACTAATAGACAAAAAAACTATAGGGATCAACAATTTCCCCTTTGACATTAGTGGAAAAAACACTTTTTCATGACATTTACATTACATTTTACAACAGTAATTTAGTACTAACAGAAGTATACCGAATACTCCCCCTAAAACTTAACTCGGTCTTACAAAACAAAAGATTTACATCTGTACATATAAGACTTCTTTACATGACATACACTCTAATACATATATATACAAAACTGAGTATGTCATACCATTCGGTTCTACTTCTACTCTCTTATTTTGTTGCCTCCCTTTGTGACTTAACATGTCATTCTATTATTTCCCCCTTTTTTGTCACTTTAAGTTCTTCATTGGTAGGGATCTTGTAATATTTCTCCAGAAGTGGTTTGTGAAGCATTATAACCATGTGCAATGCAGAGTCCCAACTAGGTGTGGCATTCTTCAAAGCTTTTGATTTTACTTCTAGCTCGGCAGCTAGATCAACTAAGCTCTTGATAGTAGAAAGATGAGGATCTTTCTATACTAATTCCTTTGCCTTAGCTAAATCTCTTTGTATGACCTCTAGATGAGGTGTCAGCATTGTTTGAATAGAGAGTAAGTGATCTCTTATATTACCATCATTAGCCATTAACTCGGCTATCCTTTCTTGTGCATGTAGAACCTTGGTATAGTGTATACAGCTAGAGCTTACATCCAAACTCAATGAATGACTTGTAGATTTTATATCTAAATGTAGCTTGTCTACCAACTCTTGATTATCCTTTCTAAATAATTCTACATGACACAATTTCTTGTACAAAGATTGTGCATTGAGTACAACTTCTTCTGAATTAGATATTAAGGTAGAAAGTTCTACCTGCTTTACTTCTATCTCGGTGGAGACCTTATTCAGTACCTTTGTCTCAAATTTTCTTTCTGACCACTACAACAACTTATCATTTTCTTCGCTTTCATCATTTGTCACTTTCTTGACTATGTGGACAAGTTGTTCTAGTATGGAGTCAGAGTCATTAACATCAGTCATGTCAAAAGAATCAATGAATATACCTTTTATCTCATGAAGAACTTGCTTTTGATGATGTTCCCATCTCAATTCTTCCTATCTTCTTTTCTTATTCAGTAAATCTTGCAATATCTACATCTGTTCATATGATAAGCTATATATGTCCCATTTCGGAATCAAAATAACTTCGTCAAGTGTTACCTATGGTGTAGGTGATTTCACCTTCTTTTTATGTGCCTTCTTCTTTGGTGTAGTCCCACTTGGAATCTGTACAAGAGCTTTTATTGCTTCTTGTTCCTTAGGCTCTTGAACACAAATTTATTTTTTGTCTCCTTCTCTTCTTTTCCCTTATCCTCCACATGAGGATTTACAATCACTAGTGCATACTGATCTACTATCTCTTCATGTGTTTCCTCAGTAGATGTAGACTGAAGTGCAGTTGTCAACTGGTCCTATCCCTCAGTAGTGCTAATACCAGCTAGTATGTCAATTGTAACAACTTGAGGACTGGCAGTGGTAGTGTTGACAGTTGATGTGTCCTTAATTTATGGATAGTCCACAACTTGTAATAGCATAGTGTTACTGCCTGGTGAGGATGTATCCTTTTCTGCCTCAACTTGTATTTCCTCCTCGATCAATACATGAGTCTTCATTGGGGTATCCTTAGTGGTGTCAACAATAGTTATTGCAGCTAACTTCTGACATTTCTCTTCAATGGGAGCTTCTTCCTCCTGAATATGTGGTTCATTCACATCCTCTTTATCATCTACCTCAACACCCTTAGATCTACTAGCTTCCTATGGTGCACTTTTATCAACCATTAAACCAAAAATAATTTTCCATACTCTAAGACTTTGTTGCACAACATCTTCAACCTTGTGTTGAAAGATAGAGTATGCCATGAGCTTAGGAACAAATCTACTCCTATATTTCTCTATTATTTCCTAAATTCTTGTGATGGGAAGGTCTAGTGAGACTTGAGCTAATGTACTTTTTCTTATCTGCTTCTTAGTCTCAAGGGTTCCCACTTTTATGCAATCCTTTGATATAGCTCTTTGGGAATCGAATTAGCCATTTGAAGTGGTACCATCTTGAATGTACAAAGCATCTCAAGCATAACATCTTCAATTTTCTCTTTTTTCTCTATGCTCATCTTCTCAAATATTACTTTCTTGAATCCTACTAAACCAGCAAAGCTCTTGATGTAGTGGCATATTTCATCCACACTTAGTGTTTTTCTCTGTACTGGTGACTTCTTCTTTATTTCTTCATCACTCTCTGTTTCCTCATCATCTTTCTCCAAAATGAGTTTCCTCCTAGGATTATTCCTTATCTAGCTCAGCACTACCCTAGGCTAAATAATTTTCTTTTCCCTGATGCAGTGGTTTTCTTTTGTGGCTTGGTAGCTACAACTGTAGAGACTACCCTTGTTCTTGGCCTAAGAATAGGTGATGAAATAGCCTTAGATTTTTGCATTTTCTTGTTCACAGGCTTGACAATTATTGCCTTCATTCCTTTCTTCTCTAATACCTTCTCCTCTTCTTCACTTTCACTGAATTCACTTAATTTGTCTTCTCCTAGACCTTGTGTTAGTTCTACAGGTGCATCTGCCTCTATTTCTCCTATCATTTTCTTTAGGTTTTTCACTATCTATTTCCTATTCCTTTCTAAGGTAGTAGACTTTAATCCCATGGTTATTTTATCCTTAGCCTCCTCACAAGATCCAAAATAGCTATCCTTCTTATCAACTTCCTTAGCTAACAAGGTTGTGATTATTGTTGTGGTCTCATCAATATTAACCTCATAAGGTAATGGAATTAGCCATGATAGCCTCAGTATAGCAGCTTAAGAATATGTGAAGTCAGTATCTACTAAGAAACAAATGTCTTGTTTGTACTTCTCAACTAGGGATACAGGAATCCTACTTCTCTTCCTCATTTTCTTCTTGAATTCTACAAAGTAGTTTTCTATTACACCCTCAAAATTCTCTCCTATCTGACTAATAAAGTCATTCATTTGAACTGTGATTGGCCTATTCTTATCCCAGACTACTCCTCCAATAGTAGGAAAACTTTTCTAAATATGGAAGAATAGATAAATAAGTAAGGAACTGAGCTTACACATAGAATTCTTCTCTTTCCATATAGAAGTAAGGTTCTTGACAAGTTGAGCCAGTCGGAGTTCGACAAGGTCATACATATGATCCTTCTTGATGATTTTCCAAGCCTGGTCCACTTCCATGCATGGGACATTGTCCAACTGACTAGAATGATAGAATTTGTAAACAATTACCCTCACTGCAAACTCAATCTCCATATCAATGATAGTAGAGATTCTCATTTCATGCTTATTCCATAATGCCTGAGTGTTTACCTGGATCTCATCCTTTCTTTGATATCTCATTGTTTTCTTACTAGGGAGTTTAGGGTATCCAGTTACCCAGTGAATCATATCTTTAGTGATTTGGACTGGCCCATCCTCCAGCCAAATCTTCATGTCGTGTACTCTACTTAAAACTATCTTAATCCAATCCACTTTGAAATTTTGTAGAAAGTCAAGGGCATGAACTAACCCTTGCTCAGAAACCTTTTGGTGTTCCAGCTTCAACACCCTATTGCTGCACAATTTCTCATATGTTTCCCTTAGTTCATAGTCTCCAATCTCTCCAATTTTTCACATGTAGCATGACCAGATGTCATTTATCATCAATACATTCTGAGGGATTGACAACAGGGCTCCACTAAGATCTCCCATGATCATGCTCTCTGAGACGGCTTGAAACTTTTGTGGCCTACATGTCTAATTCCTTACCAATTGAACATTGAATACCTCATTTCCTTGTTTCTTCATTGAAACTGATTATGATGATGCCATTTATCTCAACTAAAAATTCTTGTAAAAGATTTTACTTATTAAAGTACCTTTGCACAAGTGTTCTTTAGATGATTTGGCGATGACATGCTATGAAGATTTTTGAAATCGCTCTTAATCTCTTAATCACATTGGTTACACACACTCTAAATCACTTAAAGAAATTTTCAATTCCCTAGTGAAGTGAAATGAACGGTAACTTCTCACTTTATAGAATTCAAATAGTCATATTAGGGCTTCTTAAATCTTTCGTACACATTCTAGGTGAGATACAATTGTCTTGGTAATCTCATGTTAAACTCGACTAACACAAGCTCGGTCAACACAACCATTTGGTTATAGCTCAGTGCACATCACATCTCCGCTATCACAGGTGATCAGCATATATTGGTAACTTAGTCACTATAGACAAGAACACTGATGCTCGACATCAAATATGAATTGTTTCACTTTTCTCAAATTTGTCTTAATGCATCTTTATTCATGCAGATATGGACTTTTTCTCAACATATGTTAGGAACTAATATAAAATAAAGCATTGCAAAACTCAGTTCCAAACATACCTATCTTTTCTTAGTTTGAAGTAGAGTGATCACCTAATCCATCAGATGGGGTGACCTCAGGTGCACTGGCTTCACTAATGATTCCCTCTTCTTTCTTCTTCCATGTTTTGTTCATCTGATTTATCATTTTCTCAATGATTTCTTCATTCTTTTTTAGATCACTACTCAGTATGCATGATCTGCAATCTTTCTTCAAATGTCCTAGCTTATTGCATTTGTAGTACACCATACTTCCATTCATGCAACTCTTGGATTTTCCTCTAAAGTGAGTATTCAGACAATTTTCTCCAATGTGCCCATATTTTCCACAGTAATGACAATTGTACCAAGTATTATAATCCCAGTTGTATGTGTTACCCTTCTTTGGTGACTTATTATGTTGATTTGATGACCATTTAGGTTTTGATCTACATTCAAATGCTCTATGTCCATACTTCTAAAAGTTGAACCAGTGTCCTTGAAATTTTGGTGAGATAGGTGAATTACTAACCTTTGTCATGCATTCCTGTGCTTGATGTCCATGTTTCTTGTAGTTAAAATAGAATCCATTAAATTTAGGTTTAGGTTCAGACTTACCATGTTTTCTTCTATAGACATTAGCTGTGTGTCCTGGCTTTCCACAATGATGACATATGGGCTTGTTTTGGTGTGTTTTAACATTCCTTTGCTCTCCACTTTTTGATGATTCTCCTTCTTCAATGGATGATGATTTCTTATTATGACCAAGTCCAGATGTATCACTAGATCTTCTAGGTGACCTTAACAACTCTTCAAAATATCTTGCAGTTTCAATAAGCTTGTTCATCCTTTCATTGAATTCCTTTTCAATTCTCATTTTATTCTTCAGTTGATTGTTTTATGATCTTAGATTGGTGATTTCTATCTCTTTCCTACTTAATTCCTAATTAACTAGTAATATTTGATTTACCATGTCTAGATGATTGTTATTCATCCTTTGCATGTCATTTGTCTTTTCATAAAGTCTCATTGATATTTGTCTTTTATCTTCTTCTGTCATTGTCTTGTCTTCTTCTTCTTTCTTTTTCTGATCAACTATTTCACAAAGTCTCACAAATAGAATTTCTTGTTCTCTTTTCAGATCTTTGATGTTCCCATTCAATATGTTGTTTTTCTCCAATAGTTCTTTTATGGCTTTGTCACTTCCTGTAGAGTTCCCATTATCAAATAGTCTAGTAGTATCTTCTTCATGATATAGTGTTTCATTCTATTGAATAGCAATTTATCTTCTTCTACTTAAAGGTTTCTTCAGTTCTCCTCTAGCTTCTTCAAGTTGTTGTAATGCAAGATGAATGTCAATCTTCTGATTCTCTATGATTTTTCCCAACTTATAAACCTCCATCTTAATATCTTTACCTCACAAGTTGTTAGACTTCTATAGGAGACCTATGCTCTAATACCAATTATTGGAAATCTATTTGGGAAATATGATAATGAGAGGGTGGGGGTGAATCAGATATCACCTATTGAACCATTTTAACATTAATGAAAACTTGCATAGCATTATCATAAACTTCATCAATGTAATGAAACTAATAAACTAAACATTATAATACTCATAAAACCTTGATTTTGGTTACCCAGAAACCCTTGAAAGATAAAACTGGGGTGGGGATGACACTCACAAATATTTACTATTGTAGTATAAAGTTTTCCTATTAGGGCTAAAAATTTTGATCACAAAATATGATCTACCCTGTGAGAGGTCTGCCCTGTTAAGAGCTATAAGATTTATACAATCTACCTTGCAAAAGGATTTATAACTTACAACTAAGTAAGCACTTGGTTAAGAGATTAACTAAGGTTGGTTAAAACCACTCTTTTAAGAGATTAAAACTTATACACCTATTAGAATGTCTCAGTACCTAATCCTTTGGTCTACACTATATTTTCTTATTATAGATCTTCTCCTTCCAGTATTGCTCTGATCTTATCTATCAAGTATATCTCTGTTATGCTCTTCACTGCTTGACTTGGTTATGCTCGGTCACTGAACTCTATTAGAATACTTCACTGGTTTGAAGATATTCACTCAGTTCTATATCTTTTCATTCATCATACTCCTCTCATGCATATTACATTTTAGGGTCTAGATCTCATCTTATATATATAATTGACTTCCTCCAAGATTTAAGATCTACGATCTAGATTGTCTCATTTTTCCACTTAACCTTTCCCTAATTCTGATTGGTTCCATACAATACATAGGGATTAATAATTAAAATATAGAAGCGTAATCACCTCCATGATTTCCTTAATAAATAGTAAACAAAATTAGATGTCAGCCAAAATGGTTTACCTAAGTGTTTGTGCCATAACAAACACATCTGTCAATTTTGGCTTGCTCGGCATTGGATGTCTCTGGCACTCGGCATTTACTATTCTCTATACTCTGGTGCTCGGCATTGTCTTCATTACATAACTCAGCAAAATTTGACTTGGCTAATACAAAAGTACTCGGTGACCACTAATTTACTCGGCAATGACTACTACTCGGTAAATCTACAATACATGACTCAACCTATACATGATGACTCAATCGTAGTGGTGACCGACCAACATTACCTAGAAAATGACTAAGTGTAAGACACTAATAGACAACAAAACTATAGGGATCAACGAGTTGTTGGCTTCTAGTTTTGGTTGATGTCTCGGTGGGAGACTTGAGCTTCTCAATCTCTTGTGTTAATTCTCAGTTGGAAGTTTGTTTGGCTTCATCGATGGAGCTCAATGTGATAGTGCTTAGTGGATGAGTTTGATGTTCAATTGCTTCTCAGTGGTTTTTTTTCCAAATGGGTCTCGGCATCTTGTCATCGACTAGTGCTAGTTTCTTGATGTTTCGATTCACTGACTAGTTTATTTGACTAGTTTTGGCTTGGTCGACTAGTGTATTTAATTTGGAACACCTACCTTATGATGTGGATTGGCCATTAGACATGTGTGGACCTAAATCTAGATTGGTGCTCTATTTTATGAATATTTAATGCTTGTAGTGTGTGCTAAAATGTTCACACACTTCTATGAGTCATTATAGCCAAGATTGCTCAAGAATGAGGTCTCAAATGGTGACTCATAGCTCTCTATTCATGGAGTGCAAGGTTTTATAATCGAGGCCCTCAGTTTAGACCTAGTTTGTGCCCATGCAAGTACACCATAAAATAAGAGATTCAAAGAGGAAAAGAAAGAGTGCTAGTCTCCATGATCATCAAATATGTATGCAAATGAAAATGGAAGTTATTCTATATGATAGCAATGCATGAAAGAAAACTAATCTATGAAAGGAAATACACATGCAAGATTATTCTATGAAATGAAATATGAATCTAATCGAACATGCAAGTGAAAGAGTAATCTAAATGGATTGACATGGATGCATAAGAGAACAAGACAAGAAAAGAGAAGTTTCAATGTTCAAGCTCAAGTGCTCAAACTCTCCTCCAAAATTGCTCTCCAAACCTACAGCATAACAATAACATAAAATCTGGATCCCCCAAAATATGTATGCAAATGAAAATGGAAGTTATTCTATATGATAGCAATGCATGAAAGAAAACTAATCTATGAAAGGAAATACACATGCAAGATTATTCTATGAAATGAAATATGAATCTAATCGAACATGCAAGTGCAAGAGTAATCTAAATGGATTGACATGGATGCATAAGAGAACAAGACAAGAAAAGAGAAGTTTCAATGTTCAAGCTCAAGTGCTCAAACTCTCCTCCAAAATTGCTCTCCAAACCTACAGCATAACAATAACATAAAATCTGGATCCCCCAAAATTACAAGGAGAGGGCTCCTTATAAAGGAAAGTGTGGAGAGGAAAGCGTCCTCAAGAGAAATGTGGGATAAATCTATAAAAAGGAAAGTAAGGGGAAAAGGTCCACCACTTAGAAATACGTGCATTAAAAGTGTGGAGAGAAAAATAATCTTTTATTTATTTTTTATTTGATTTATTTCCTTTTTTTCATCACAAAGAGATATTTAAGTGGGATTTTATTAAAAGAGGAATTTTCTTTTAATAAGATTATTTTATTTAATTAAAGGGAAATTTTTCTTTTAATTAAATAAGGATTAAGATAAAATTATCAAACCTTAGGGAATATTGAAATAATTAAATTAATTATGGTTTGATCAAGGAAATTGATTTGAATTGAAAATATTGTAAGGCATTGATTCAGGAAATTGATAAATTGAAGAATGGACACCCATAGTCTAGGCAACCATTTTAGGGTGCATACATCCACCCCTCTTTGACTAATGTGTGACCTTTATGGGAACACATGTAGTCAAAGAATGCAGTTGAAGTGTGAGATCGATTTGGGATCACAAAACAACTCAGACGTGTCATCGACGAATGGGAACACATCAAGACAAATATAAGATGATTGGAAAAGACAACGTCAACGCCCCTGTAAATAGGTAATTGACATCTCTAAGATAAGAATCTCAAGAAACGTTGCCCGAAGCAGAGCAATTGATAGGATTGATAAATCTAAATCAAGAATTGAATTTTGATAGGTACTTCCCCCTCATGATCGAAATTGAAATGAGATAGAGGAGAAATAACAAATTGATAAATTTGATCAAATCAAACTAAAAATAAGGTTCTTGATGTAAGATGAAATATATAAGGATCATAGAACCGAGGTAGATAATCAAGCATGAAAGATTATGCCCCAAGGTTGAATTAGAAGAAAAAAAGTGCGGTGAAAGAAAATGAAAGATAGAAGTTTGGAAAAGGTGGAAAGAAATGGAGAGAAGAAAGATAATTTTCCTTAAGAAAGAGAATGCCCCAAAATCAATCAAGTGTTTAAGATAGAAAATTTTGATTGAGATCATGAATAAAAATAAGGAAATGAAGATCAAAACATGACCACAATTGATTAAAAGTCCAAAAGAAAGATGAAGGAAGACCCTTTCAAACTCATAATGCAGCCTAAAAATGCAAATTAACATGAAGTCTAACAATGCAAGCTACATGAAAATGCAAAGGTGTACTTGCAATAGAGAAACTGTAACATAGGATTTTGTGTTCATCATTCATTAGAGAATGTTAAGGAACTTATTTTCATCATTGGGCCATTATTAATAGACATCCCAAAATCACACAATCATCACCATTCACAAGCGCAACTATGAAGATATGAATGTGATTTATATCGGATTGGATTGTGGAAAGATTCTAACATAAGCATCAAAGACATAAAGGTCAAGATGATGTTGATGTTAGCTTACCCAATATAATGTAGAAAAACCACGCTCGCATCAAGGCATAGATGTTGGGTTGACTATAAGAATGATTGTGCAAAAAAAGTCAAGGATGATGTCTCAAATCTCCTAAGTGTTTCAAGAAGACAACAAGAGAAACTCTAGAGTTTCAAGACCACACCCACAAGCAGAAAGTAGATAAAAATATGCCCCATGCCCCATGTCCTCTATCCATACATACCGGAGAGACTTATTAGACAAGGACACTCAACAAAAAGAAATAACAGTCAACACACAAAGAAAAGATCATGACATAGCTCAAGCATTAAGTGTTGTGTTTAAAAATTTAAGTGTGTTAACTGATACTCAATTTTGAGGATAAGGATCGAATGCTTGCGAGTAGGTAAGATCACATGAAAAAATTGAGTAAGACCAAACTGATAAGTGTTGAAAAACACTTGATGTCAGGGGTTGTATTGAAAAATACAGTTGGGGTGGTGTTAAAAACACCATTTGTGAGGTGTCCTAAAGACTAACACATCCAAGAGACCAAAGTTAACACGGTTATGCCCCCTAGACAAAGGAAAAGACCAACTCCAAACCAAGGCAACAAGGACAAGGCGTGATGGAGAAAGGCTAAGTGTTGAGGACACGTGCTAAGAAACATGGGTGCAAAGGCCTCAAGCAACACCCATTTCCTGGTTTTCACCACTTGGATTTTTATTGTAAATTTATTTATTTTTATTTGTTTTTTATTTTTTGCTACCAAGGCACCTGTTTCTAGGTTTTCACCAACGCACTTTTTCTATTTTTTTTTAATTTTTTAATTTTTTTTTATGTTTTTGGAATATATAATTTTTTTGGAGATACATCAAAGCTCCTATTGCTAGGTTTTCACTTAGATCATTTTTTTAGGACATTTTCTAATTTTTAGAATTGTTAACAATATATCATTTTTTTGAATTTTTTTAGGATCAATAAGTATGTACAAAGAATGCCCCCAAACAAAATGGGCATCATGGATAAAACTTCTTCAGGTGCAAGATATTGATAGGATCAGGGAGCTGCTCTCCCACCGCTATAGATAGTAAATAAGCACCTGACCCAAAAGTTGTTGTAATGATGTAAGGTCCAAGGCAATTAGGTTCAAATTTTCCCTTTTGATATCTATGTTGTTGATTCATATGATTTTCATGTAGGACAAGATCTCCTACTTGGAATTCTCTAGGGAGAACCTTTTTGTTGAAGGCTTTGGACATGCGATTTTGATAAACCCTCATATGGTCAAATGATGCTTGATGTTTCTCATCTAGAAGTTCTAACTCTTGAAGTCTCATGGCATGGTAGTCTTCATCTATAACTAGAGCTTTGAGGGAAACTCTAAGTGAAGGAATCTCAACCTCTAAAGGTAAAACTACTTCAGTACCATATGTAAGGGAAAAAGGAGTAACCCCAGTAGGAGTATGAATACTCATTCTATTGGCCCATAAAGCTGGATTTATCTATAAGTGCCAATATCTTATTCTTACAAACTGTTCTATGTAGGATTTAAAGAATGGTTTTGTTTGATGCCTTTGCTTAACCATTTCTTTGTAGGAAGTAAATGGAGGACCAATGTTGTTTAATCTTGAATTTCTTGTACAGTTGTTTAAGGTCTTTATTTTTGAATTGGCCTTGGTTGTTAGTGATAATCTTGGAAGGCACTGCATATCGACAAATGATATGGTTTAGAATAAATAGAGAGACTACCTTGCCCGAGGCAATAGAAAGTGGGACAACTTCTACCCATTTAGTGAAGTAATCAGTAGCAGTGATATTAAACTTGTGTCCACCAAATGAGTTGGGATGAATCTGCCCAACAAGATCAAAGGCCCAGCATTGAAATGGCTAATGAGATATAGAAGGAATGAGCTCCCTACCTAGAGCATGTATCAAGTTACCATATTTTTGACACTTTTCACATGACTTTGCAAAATCTATTGTATCAATCTACATCATGGGCTAATAGTACCCCACCCTAAGAAACCATTAGGCCATTGCAAGACCATTGGAATGTCCCCCACAGATGCCCTTGTGGATGTCAATTAATGCTTGGATGGATTCTTCCTTTTCTAAGCATCTAAGAAGTGTTACATCCAGACCCCTCATATATAAATCACCAAAGATAAGGGAATGGTGAGAGGAATTTCAAGTAAGGTTTCTGCATTCAGATCGGTTAAAGGTTTCAAGTATAATGCCATAATGAAGGTATGAGTAAATGACACCATAACAAGATGACTTGTGACTAACAAGGGTATAAATGACATGAATTTCTTGGGATTCATAGATAGGGTGATGTAGCTCTTCCACCAAGAATTCAAATCTGGATTCATGTTGCTTTAACTAAAGGAGTGAAGCAAGTGTGGCCATAGCATCAGCTACTTTGTTTTCCACTCTAGGGATTTGCTAAAATGTGACAATCGTGAAGTATCATTTCAAGGATTCAACCATTTGTTTGTAAGGTACCAGTTTCTCATTCTTTGTTTGATATTCATCATTGACTTGGTTTATTATCAGCTGTGAATCCCCATAGATGTGTAACTCTATGATTCTCAATTCTATGGCCATCTTAAGTCCATTTGTTAAGGCTTCATACTCAGCAATGTTGTTTGTACATGGGAACCATAACTTGTAAGACTTAGGAATCGTGTACCCATGAGGAGAAAAAAAAAACACACCATATCCTAAACCATTTTGCATAAAGGATCCATCAAAGAACATCTTCGATGTTCTTTTAGTCATATACATGAGGTGCTCATCCAGGAAGTCAACTTGAATAGGTGCATTATCTTGTATTGGGAAATCAGCCAATTGATCTACTATGGCTTGTCCTTTGATTTCTTTATGCTTAATGTACTCTATGTCAAACTCTGAAATGATCATCATCCATTTAGAAAGTCTACCTATGAGGGAAACCTTACCTACTAAATACTTGAGTGGATCTATTTTTTCTATGAGGTGTATAGTGTGTGCAAGCATGTAACGTCACAAATTTTGGGAAGCAAACACAACTACAAGGCAAGCTTTCTCAATGCTGGTGTAAACCTCATATGAGACAAGAGTGAGTGTAATGTAGTATATTTCTCTTTCTTTCCCATGTTCATCAAGTTGAGCTAGTAATACCCCCAAGGAAGATTCTATCACTGAAATGTATAGAATAAGTGGTTTCCCTCGGATAAGAGGCATTAAAATGGGAGGATTTGCCAATTATTTCTTGATTTGATCCATGCTCTTTTAACAATCCTCATTCCAAGCACATTTGACTCCTTTGTGTAAGTTCATGTTGAAAGGTTGAGCTCTATCTGCCAACTATGAAATGAATCTCCTTATGGATTGAAGATGTCCTTGAAGACTCCTCATTTGACTAATGTTTCTAGGAAGTGGCATATCTATGATTACTTGGACTTTTTTAGGGTCTACCTCTATTCCTTTTGTTGAAATGATGAATCCTAGTAGTTTTCCAGAAGTGACACCAAATGCACACTTTTTTAGGATTTAACCTTAGTTGAAATTGTTCCATGCAATCTAGAATGACTTCTAAATCATCTAAGTGTGTATCTCTTTTCTTAGACTTGGCTAAGGTGTCATCCACATAATCTTCCATGCTTTTATGCATCCTGTCATGAAAAATGGTTGTCATAGCTCCTTGATAGGTGGCTCCTACATTTTTTAGTCCAAAAAGCATAACGTTCCAACATTAGGTACCCCATGCACAAGTGAATGTGGTGTTTTCTTGATCTTCAGGAGCTATCTTAATCTAATTGTATTTGGAAAAACCATCCATCAAGGAATAAATCTCATAACCCACGGTCATATCCACTATCATGTCTATATTGGGAAGTGGAAAGTCATCATTTGGGCATGCTCTATTGACATCTCTAAAATCTATTCAAATTTGAATGAATTTGTCATGTTTGAAAACTAGTACAACGTTTGATATCCATTCAACATAGTCAATAGCTCTTATGAATCCTATACTAAGGAGTTTCTCTAATTCTACTTTGACTAGGAGAGCTATGTGAGGATGCATCTTTCTCAATTTCTGTTTAACCTGTTTGACACCTGGAGCTATGGACAAGTGATGCATGATAATATTAGTGTCCAACCCTGGTATATCTGAATAAGTCCATGCAAAGTTGATCTTCTTTTTCTGTAAGAACTTAGTGTAAGCTTCTTTTTCTTTTGGTGACAATGACTGAGCCAAGTGTACTATCTGTGGAGCCTCATTTGTACCCAAATTGATTATTTGGGTTGGTTCAATAAGCACTAAAGATCTATCTTGAAAGTAGCTAGGGAGATGATCAAGTACCCCATCCTTAGGCACCTCAAAGAGGTTTTCACCCTTGGATATATCATTTCTTTTTACTTTTTTTGGTTCTTACACCACCACACAGTGGTTTTTGCCATCAAAACTCCTATTATTTTGATTTTATTTTCTTTTTACTTTGTGACTAAGGTACTTGATGTATGGCTCTATCATGCTGGTAGTCGGTTCACTAGTGGAAGAGACTATGGGTTCAATGGTATTCAAGTAACAGGCTATCTCATAATCATTTTGAAACATTAAGAGCTCAGGTTCTTGATAGTGTTGGGACCAATCAAGGAGGTTAGGATGAAAAAGAGTTAATTCAATGATTGGTTCAAGGTTGTGAATGTGAATGATATCATCTTCAATGACTAAAGAGTCAGAGTTCATCAAGTATCCTTCTAAGCTACCCAAATCAAGATTCATCCTAACAAGTGGAGAATCATCCACTAAGGAAACATGTGGCTTTAAATCCTCTAATCCTACACATGACCCATTGGCTACCTTAGGTTGAGAGCCATAAGTGTGGATGACATCAACATCCATGTCAACTATGGAAGGCTTTGAGAAGGAGTCCCATTCATAATCATATGAACTTGTTTCTGAACTTCGACTAGGATGTTTACACCATGAAGGTTTGGGATGTCTTGATGTGGAAGTTCTAATGTCATCAAGGGTAATACCTTCTCTTTCCATCAAACAAACAAGATTATTTTGTTGATGCTCTTTGATAGGATCTTCTACATCTAATTCATCTTGTTCTAAGGTTGCAAATATCTCATGAGTGGCTATGCTATCTGAATCTCCCCAAAGGAGCTTAGTATAAGGGACCCAAACTTCACACATATCTTATTGATTTGTTAAATTAGGTATGTATTCTGGATCCTCTTCACTATTTGAATCATTAAGGATAGGAGTAGTGTTCTTGTTGTGATTTGAAAATCCTAGGCCAACCATCTTCTTAGACTTGCATCCAAAAAGATAATCATCAAGGGGTTCAGCTCTAGCATCCAATTTGTGACTAAGAGGGCCATGTCTAGGATAGCCCATCTATTTGACAGAAGTATACCCTATTCCATAAGCCTTAGTAGAGGGAGAGAAGTTCTCATTGTGCATGTATTTTTCTTCTCTATAAATATAGTCTTTAACAACTATCTCTTATTTCTCATCTTGAATAGGCACTAAGGACCCTTCAAATGTGCCAAATAAAGTCATAGTTGAAGAGGAAGGTCTCATTTCTTGTGAAGGCTTGCCATAACACCTAGGTGAAACTACTAGTGCTATGAGGGAGCTGATTTGATACCCCCCCATGTCAAGGTCTACTGACTTGAATTTGTCTTTACATTCAGCTAAGGTTGCATTGAAGTCTTCTTCTTCTGTATTGAGGGGAACATGAGCATTCACTGAAACTGAGTTAATGGATAAAGTGTTATCCCCAGGTATAAAAATCTCTACTCCATTATAAGGGAACTTAACACACTGATGATAGGTAGATGACACTACTTGTATATCATGAATCCATGGTCTAACAAGTAATATATTGTACACAAGGGGGACAGTGTCAACTATTTGGAATAAAACATCTTTTTCAACATGACCAATCCTAATAGGAAGAATGGCCAACCCCTTGGAACTTCTTTTCACCTCATCATAGGCTTTGATAGTTAGTGATCTTCTTTCTGGTATCTATGACTTGTTCATAATAACCCAACATCTTCAAAAGACTCAAGGAACAAATATTAATCCCAGCACCCCTTTATATCAACACGCACCTAACATGGGTTTTGTGGATGATGACCTCAATATGAAGAGTGAGATTGTGTGGGTGGCTCAAAGCTTTATCATCATCCTCTGAAAAGGTAAGGTAATGAGGGCTAGTAATATGGTTAACCATGTTCTAGAATTGATCAACTTCTAAGTTGTTGGGGACATTCGCTACATGCAAAGCATCCTCAAGGACTTGCTTGTGTCTTGGGGACAACTCTAAGAGCTCAAAGATTGAAATCTGAGCTGGGGTTCTTTGCAACTGATCGACAAGATTATAGCTTGACTTAGGATTGACTACTAGTTTTGAGATGACATTCTTGGATGCCACTTGCTTTATTTTACTTGGTTGACTTGAACTGGGTCCTGTAATGATAAGGGGACCTTGACTTCATGTGACAACATTGAGAGTTAGAGATGACACTCCAGAGTTAGGACCCCTTAGCACCAGGATAGGTTCTTAATCAAAGATAGGAGGAGATTCCATGTCTAGATCATAACCATAGGGATCTTTATCCCTCATCATGTTGACATTCTCATCTACAACTTCAATCATGTTGACAACATTCTCTGCATCTGTGTAAGTGCAATTGACCTCAGCACTACCATTCTTAGGTTTAGAGGTTTCCCCCTTCTCATACTTGGGAAAAGGTTCTTTGAATGCCTTGTGATCAGCATTAGTGTTCAATCCATCTACCTTAATTTTTCCATTCTCAATGAGATCTTAGATGATATGTTTGAGTTTCCAACATTTTTCAATATTATGTCCAATGCCATTGTGAAACTTGCAAAAGGCTTTCTCATCCCACCAATGTGGCTTAACATAAGGTATATAATGCTTTTTGGGATCTTGATGATGCACAAGGTTGTTGGAAATGAGTTTTTTCAAGACATCCTCATATGAATCACCAAGTTTTGAAAACTAATGTCTCTCTTTCTTAGGCTTATATTGGTATCTTGGCTTGTTCTCTTATTGATTAGATGCATTGAGTTTCATGGCTTGAACAACACTAGACAAGTGTAGAAAAACTTGATCCATGGGTTTGGAGGAGTCCATAGATCCATCATTAACAACTTGTTTGTTCCTATTCCAATGTGAGTTATTTCCTTTATCCTTGTTAGGATTGGATTTATTTTGACCATTGTTGTTGATGTTGTTTCCATGTTTGGTCAAAATTTTGTGTTCTCTCAAAACATCCTAAATCCTATGTGTAGTTTCAACCATGGTCTCAAAGGAATCAAAAACCATCTTCCTAACTTCATACCACATTTCAAGAACTAAGTTGCTAACAAGGATGTCAATCTTCTCATTTTTAGGGATGGTTCTAGGGTAGCGAGAGCATTTTCATCTCCACCTTTGCAAGAAAGTGACAAAGGATTCCCCTTGATTTTTCTTTAGGTTGAATAAGTCCAACATGGTGATAGATCTTGAAAGGTTTTATGCAAAGTGTTGGACAAATCTATAGATGAGCTCTTTGAAAGTCTTAACGGGGGGAGTAAATTTGGTGAACCATTCCATCACTTGACCCTTAAGACTCCTTGGTAACAATCTCATGAGGTACAAGTCATCTTGATGGAACTCAAAACTCATGGTATAGAATTGATGCACATGATCATGTGGATCTCCATTCCCATCATACTTGTCATAATGAGGGATCTCAACCTTTCTAGAGAAGTCTTTCATGCTAACACTTTTGTCAGAAGTATTAGGACAAATTGAATCAAGTGAGAATGAACTCTTGGGTGCCAACATCTTTTCCATCATGCTCTTAATTTGTTTGATCTCTTCTTCTTGAGCTGGACCTTGCTTCTTAATCTTCTTGTCCACATAAAAGTTGTAGGTGACTCTAGCACCCTTGTTGATTAAACTCTCTAGGAACTTGTCTTTTTTTTTCTCTAAGTATCTCTCCACATACTGCTAGAAGAGTGGTTCTTTTTGTATCTTCATGAAGTCTTGGGAGTTGAGGTCAAAAATTGAGCTATTACCCCAATATTGTGAACTATGGTGAGCATGTTGAGAAGGTTGTCTTGAGTTCCTAAGAGGTGTTCATCTCCTATAGTGATCATGTTGTGAAGCCCTTCTTTCTCTAGGAGTAGGAGACTATGAAGGTGTTCTTGAATGTCTTCCACTTCATGGAGTCTTAGTAGGGGTGGATGGAGGAGGGTTGTTTCCACCACCAACACACATGTTAAATTCATCATTAAGTTGTTGAGCCAAGAATCTATCTTTCTCTTCCTGGAAGGTTCTCCTTTCTATCTCCATCAAGGTTTGTCTCTTTGACTCTAGGAGCCTAAATTGCTCTTCCTTTCAGCTTGTTCATCTAGGAAGGCTTTATTTTCATGCTCAATTCTCTTAAGTCTTTCACTTGTGTATCTTGAAGGTGCTTTGAGCAGTGAACTTGGTCTTGAATGTCTAAACAAGTCATTTTTATTTGTTTCATTCAAACAAGTGTCATAAGGTTCATCATCTTGGTTTTGATGTTGTGATTGTTCTTCTTGATAGGCTTTCCTCTTATCTCTTTCAGACCTTTGTTGTGCATCCAAATATTTGGTTGAGATAAGGGGTGAGACTGGTCAGTTTTTACAAGAAGAACTACCAGATAGAATGGTATATCTATGTTTTTCAAATATGTCATCAAGGCTTTTATCTATTTCTTCCCTCTCTCATCAAGAAATTGTGTAACTCATATCCATGTCCAAGTGAGAAGATGCTAAGGGTGTACTCAACTCACTAAGGTTACTCTTGGGATCAAACCAAGCTTCCAATTTGTTCATGGGTGATCAATCAACCATGGGTTCTTTTCCCTTACATTTTTGGCAAGTTTCAACTAAGGGTAATTGTTTAAAGTCTACTTGAGGTCACTTTCCTTGATTTACTTGATATCTTGTTGTAGCTGACATGAAATAAAAGGTACTAAATGATAGGGTGACCCTAAGAAATGTTGGTACCAAACTAGGATAGTAAAAGCACTCACTTGCCCAAAAGAGAGGTGATAAGATAGAATTTTGCAAGAGGCATAAACCAACACTGTCATAGAGGTGCCCACTGAATGGGTGAATATCCTAACACATATGGATCCGGAGGATGATTTACCCAAGTTATATTGATTGAATTTGAATTTGTATGGAAGTGAATGGATAAGAGATTACTAAAACTCTCCAAGCGTGTTATCAAAGGATCCAAAGGTTTATCTTCTCAACAAGGATGGTTTCTAGCTCACCGGTTGCAAACAAGGTTACTCATGAAATCAAAGATTACTAGTTCAAGAGGTCAAAACGCAAGAATCCAAGGTGCAAATAGGATTCTAACAGTGGGGTAAGTGACCTAATCTAACTTGGATCGACCGAGGAAGACTGAAAGTGATAGGACAACAAATTAAACAAGTTAAAAGTTTTA
This sequence comes from Chamaecyparis obtusa, assembly GCA_027943335.1. Taxonomy (NCBI): domain Eukaryota; kingdom Viridiplantae; phylum Streptophyta; class Pinopsida; order Cupressales; family Cupressaceae; genus Chamaecyparis; species Chamaecyparis obtusa. Next base: position 1,570,909 of record BSBK01001561.1, read on the forward strand.
GTGAGATCTTAAACAAGAACTAGACCAGGCAGAAAGACAACCAATAGATAGGAAACAAATCCCTTTTTTGACAAACTGTGGAACAGTTTCATGCGAGAAAGTGCAGTCCTGCATGAAGAAATGTCAGGATCACATGAGGATATGCCAAGCTCACACAGAGAAGTGTTGGATTAGAACAAAAATAAATGACAGAGGTCTCTAACAGGACTGTAGCAAAACTTCGTGTGAGGATGTGAAATCTCATGCAAGAAAGTGCACATTTCGCGCAAGAAAACAAAAGTTCATGCGATAAAGTACACAGAACAAGGTGACAAGTGCTAATAGTAAGTTGTAAAAAGTTGGTTTTTTTGACTTGGGAACTCATTTTTTGTTCATTTTAATTGACCAACTAGATGCATTAACATATTTTATCATTAATCAGGCACACCAGACAACAATGAGCAAGGGACAAAGCAACCTTGCGCATGAACAAGAATAGTGACATAGAATTCTAATCTCTAAGGACTCTACTTGTGTAGGTTCTCAAAATATTTTTCAATCATGCACATAGTCCTAGAAAAGAAAAACTTGGTTGCACTATGGTTCATAGTAATGGTCAACTCTGCAACTCTTGCAAGCTCAAGTGGGAGAAATCAAATCCAAGCGCACTAGGGTTTTGACATAGTCTGAGAATTTAATCAATCAGGAGCTACTGAGGAGATCTGACAACCCAACAAGAGACCACACCTATGGAGATTTCTTCCACAAGGACATTTATATAGTAGTTGTTGCTCCATAGCATGTATGGCTAATACCACTTGAGGTTCCATCCACGTGGTTTACCCAATAAAGGGGGTGTCCACTATGGTTAACCCTCTCTAACAAGGAAGACTGACAATATGGACCACATGGGGACTTACCTTGAATTCAAGGGTTCTGAGTTTCTGATGTGGCCAAAAGGGAACAGAGAATACTCCTCTAGCCTCTTCACCTCATCCAGACATAGCAAGAAAATTAATTGACACGCTAAGTTGAAATCACCTCACCAATGTTTTCATGTCGACAATAATGACTACTGATCTCTCTAAATGCGACCTAGAAAGAAAGTACCATAAAATGTTGAAGACTAAACTAAGTGGGACAATGAGATAATAGATGGTCCTTCCCTACCTACAAGGGGATCTATCATCAAGAAGAGTTTCACATGTAAGGAAAGTGAATGAAGCCCACTCTCTCAAGAATGCCACAAATAGTGTTCATAGGGCCTAATTACTATGTGAAACATATATGCAAGAAAGAAAATCTAGATTCATTCTTTCCTTTAGAGAAAAAATTGGAAGTGTGATCTACGAAAGTGAGAAGCACTCAAGTCAAACACATGAGAGGTTCATTTTTATTTCTAAAATCTAAATGTTATAGAGATGCAACAAAATACCTCAAGTCCAAAGCAATGCAATCCGCTATTAAGTTATTTCAAAAAATAGAATCAGGAAAATCCACAGAAACCAAGAAATCTCAGAAAATAGAAATCAGAAAGTACAAAGCTACCAATTTTTATGTCTCTAGTGTCAAGTTTTTCATGAGCAAATACCCAGACCTACACGAGAAAGTACCTAGACCTGTGCAAGAAAATGCCTTTGTCATGTGAGGAAGTACTAATGCAAGCACAACTTCATGCGATACAGTGGGAAACTTCGCGTGATAATCCATACCAGAGACATACAGACATATGGATAGAAAATGAAATTCAATAGAAAATTAAAAAAAGATGAGGCCAGAAATTGAATATTCTGCCCCATGGTGGGCACCAAAAATGTGTGCTAAAATGTTGACACACTTCTATGAGTCAATATATCCAAGATTACTCAAGAATGAGGTCTCAAATGACAACTCATAGCTCTCTATTCATGGAGTGCAAGGGTTTATAATGGAGGCCCTCAGTTTAGACCTAGTTTGTGCCCATGCAAGTACACCATAAAATGAGAGATTCAAAGAGGAAAAGAAAGAGTGTTATTCTCCATGATCATCAAATATGTATGCAAATGAAAATGGAATTTATTCTATATGATAACAATGCATGAAAGAAAACTACTCTATGAAAGGAAATACACATGCAAGATTATTATATGAAATGAAATATGAATCTAATCTAACATGCAAGTGCAAGAGTAATCTAAATAGATTGCCATGGATGAATGAGAGAGGAAGACAAGAAAAGAGAAGTTGCAATGTTCAAGCTCAAGTGCTCAAACTCTCCTCCAAAAGCACTCTCCAAACTTGCAGCATAACAATAACATAAACTCTGGATCCCCCAAAATGAGAAGGAGAGGGCTCCTTATAAAGGAAAGTGTGCAGAGAAAATTGTCCTCAAGAGAAATGTGGGATAAAACCCTAAAAAGGAAAATAAGAGAAAAAGGCCCACCACTTAGAAATATGTGCATTCAAAGTGTGGAGAAAAAAAGAATATTTTATTTATTTATTTATTGATTTATTTCCTTTTTTTATCACAACGAGATATTTAAGTGGGGATTTTACTAAAAGAGGGATTTTCTTTTAATAAGATTATTTTATTTAATTAAAAGGAAGGTTTTCTTGTAATTAAATAAGGCTTAAGATAAAACGATCAAACCTTAGGGAATATTGAAATAATTAAATTAATTACAATTTGATCAAGGAAATTGATTTGAATTGAAAATATTGTTAGGCGTTGACTTAGGAAATTGATAAATCGAAGAATGGAGGCCCATAGTCTAGGTGACCATTTTATGGTGCATACATGTAGTAGGTTGAATGATGGATAACACTTTTCTTATGTTTGTTCTTGAAGCTGACTAATTTTTGTGACTTAATTATTTTGTAAAGATGACTTGCGAATGAGTAATATATAAGTAGGGTGTGGGTAGTTGTTTAGCGAAGGGGGAGAAGACAAATAATATTGGTGATCAGTTTGGGAGCTAGTGATCAATCTGATATTGTCATAGAAGAGCTAGTGGCTAAGTTTTTTAGCTTAGGAGACAAGGAGATTACTTGGTGTCTTGCGAGCACAAGTTTAGATCTTCCTTGGTGTTTCTACCAGTTCCTATGGTGGTGAAGATCTGGGATAGCTAGGTGATTATTGGATCCTGTGAGATCTAGATTGTATTTGCTGATGTAATTGGTCAAAACCTAGAAGACCTTACAGCTCAGCATGTTACATGTAATGCTTGGTTATTGATGAATATAAGTTGAATTATGGTTATATCGTACATTGTGTTGTGAATTTTTTGTTGTGTTGATGTTGGTAGCAAGGTTTGGGTTGTCCATTCTTGGATCCTCCATCCTTGACTATGCCAAGTGGTATCAAAGTAAAGGTTGATCTGATCAAAAAGAAGGTTGATCTGATTGGTCTGAGTTGTAGATATGTATGCCTAGACTTGTGAAACCCTTCCTAATTGTTCATGCGAGGTAGCAGGTTGCAATCTGACTTGGTATATATGATAAAGCTAAACTAGCATCTCTTTCTGAGGGTTCAACTAGATCTTTCTTAGTTCTAGGTCTGTTCTTATCCTTAATGTTGTGAATCAACGACAGATCCATGATTATATCTGATTACTTAAACTGATTCAAGATCTTAGTCGGATAAATATCTGCAAATCACTTCCAAACTTCTTTCTTCACTCTCCAAATCACTTCTATTCAGTTGATAATCACAATAACTTTGATTTCAATTTTTTAATACCTAGCATTTACTCGATCTGACATTGCATTCAATTCTTTGCCACTAAAATGCCAAAACGCTGATTCTCTAAACCTACAATCATAAATCTTCTTGCAACCTCACAAAACACAATATTTCTTTTTGCACACTTAACCATAGCATTAGTATAATATAACAAACCTTCATCTAACTGTGCAAAACTTAACTCATTCAAAATTTACTTCTACACTAATTCTAAGTTCCTAAACTACAAAAATTTACATAATTTAAGTGCTTAAAGAAGGGTTAGGTAAAGACTCATTCTTACCATTAGATACATTACCTTCCTGATTACCTTCAATGCTAAATATACCTCCTTGATATGTGCCTTTAACAAATTTTACTTCATCTTCATTGCTACAACAACCTTTCTCTTTGTTTCCTGCATTTTCATTCCTTCTTTCATAGTTTCTAGGGTTATGGTTATGATGATAACCTCCATTGTTCATTCTGAAAAATCTTGCTATGTGTCCAATCTTGTTACATATCTGAAAAATGATTCCATTGGTTCCATATCTAGGTTCTTGTCGATTGATTTGTCTCTTGCAATTTCTAGCAATATGTCCAATTTTGTTGCATCTATAACATACTATTCCATTTTCTCTTTTCATGTCTTTAGTTGATCTCTAATCTCCATTGTTAGTATTTCTAGGCATTCTACTATTGTAATTATTCTCAATAACTTTAGATCTTCTACATTCAATAGCTCTATGTCCAAAACCATGACAATTATAACAATAACCATTAAGAGGTTTGAATTGTTTACCTGTACAATCTCTCTTCATATGACCAATAGTATTACAAGAAAAACATCTACCTTTGAATTCTCTTTGCATACCTTTGGATGGTTCATCTTGCTTTGGTGGTTCTTCTTGCTTCAGTGCATCTTCTTGCTTCGATGATTCTTCTTGCTTAGGTGCATCTTTAGATTTGTTCTCATCTAACCTCTTTTCTTCACTACTTTCACATACATTCAGATCTGGTTTCTTGCTTTCACTAATTACCTTCAATGTGTTAAATCCAAGACCAATTTTGTCATAGAATGGTTTTCCATAAGATACTTGCTCATTAATCTTTTCACTGTTTGAATATAGCCTCTCAAGTTGTTGTTTAGATTGAGTCAATTCACCTTTCACAATCTTGTTGTATTTTTCAAGTTCATCATACTGCAATTTGACTTTATCCCATTCAGATGTTACCTTGCCAAGTTTAGATTTCAGATCTTCATTCTCATTCTTTAAACTTTCATTCTCAGATCTTAGATTATCATTTCCATCTTTCAAGCTAAGCTTTAGATTTTCTATCTTCAATTCATGTTAAGGATCACATTTTCTTTTTCTAAATCATCACAATCTTCAACAAGAATTTTAGATTCCTTCTCAGATTTCAGATCTTCTATCTTACCTTTCAATTTGTCAATAAGATTCTTTGCATCATCATACTTTATTTTCAGAGTTTTTCTTTCATCAGTAAGCATATCAATTTGTTCAAGAGCTTCTTCAAGATTCTTCTGTAACTAATCCATATCCATAGAGATCTTACTCAAGTTGCTAGGCTTTCCTTGAATGTTCCTTCTCTAAGTAACTGTTCTCTGATACCAATTGTTAGAAATAGGAAATACTGAGAAGGGGGGGTGAATCAATATTTCACAAACTTTTACTTTTGCCCACTTATGGATATAACATACTACTTTAAAGCATAAGAGACTAAATAGCATACATAACAGTAAATGTAAAGAACTCATAACACATGATATGTTCTCGAGGAAACCCTGGTGGGGATGCTACCCACAAAAATCCACTAATCAAAAGATATCTTGTTAAGGATGTTGACCCTGTTAGGAGCCTGTTACAATCATATAGTGTATCAGTCCTAGTTAAGGGACTATAGGCCTTGTTAGAAGCCTCAACCCTGTTAGGAGTTATAGATACAAAACCTGATTACCAGATGAGCTCACTACCCAAACAAGTAATACAAATGTTTATTGATTACAATATGGTACTTCTTACAACTTCACATCAACAACTTTCACCACTATCACCATACACAACTATCACAAGTTACATTTCAAGTATATTCAGTATATTACAATATTACATCTTTATACAAGATACAAACATAATATCCCTTAATTCATTTACTAGTTTTGCCTTCAAAACTACTCTGTCAGCTATACTCTGTCATCGGTAAAACAATCATAACTTTGTCTGTACTATCCATACTCTTTTGTGCACTGAGATGGGGTATCCTTAGACAACATAGAGTCTATGTTCAACTACACAAAATTTGATCATGCTCCAGTGAACATCACCCCAACAAACTATATTAGGTGCTCTGTCAAAAACACTGTTTCATACTTAGACAATTTTAGTTTGCGATCTTCCATACTTACTTTCTAGCTTATGCGATCTTCATAGGGAACATATGTTTCCATAATGACAACATCCATGTACATACCTCAGCCAAATTTCCAACATCAATGTGTGTTGATGTGGTGTTGCCATCAATGTCAAAGGGGGAGATTGTTGGTATAAATGATGCAGAGGTTGAGTGAGTGTTGATTAGTATAGGTTTGATGACAGGAAGATTAGTTATTATGTTTTCATTGATGTCAACTAAGTACTAATTTGGTTGACATTGAGCTAATAAGTGTTTGAGTTGTTGAATCCTATGTGTGGTGAGTATGTGAAGGAATTAGAGTGTGTGGTCAGAGAATAAGACACAATGATGTTTCTTGATGTTTTTTGTATGACCGTAGTGGATGGAAATAAGTATGCAAAGATTTACGATTGATTAAAGACTAATAGGGAAGACAGAAGAATAGACAATGATAGATAGTGAATGATTTGATTGTTCTATCAAATCATTATGGATCCAAGTGTTTTGCTCATGATATGTTTATCTTAACTAGGATATGTTTTTTATACTATGATCACTACAAGATTGAATACTACAAGGCATCATTTAAGTTGATAGAAGATCACTCTTTTCTAATAGAAAAATGTTTGAATAGGTTTAAATAGTTGATGTTAGATCAGTGAGGAGTGATGATGTAATCAGTTGTGATAGATATCTTTGTGACCTAGGTGGCATGGTGACATGGCATAAAAGATTTGTAATGATGATTTTTCATTTCATTATTCAAGGTGATTAGATCTATCAAGTTTTGGAAGAATGTTGGGGAAGTCCAAAATTTTGACTATTCTTGTTTCAAGTCAATGTGTGATGCATCTTGAGGCCGACCTAAATTTGTAATTGAATATTCTAGATTTCTAATACATTTTTAGGGTTGGGGATTGAGAAAAATGATTTAAATTCAAATTTAATACATTTTTTAAGTTGGATAAAGCCCTAGTGGACATGTAATCTATTTATATATAAATCAGTGAATTATGCAAGTATATATTGTAGATGTTGTGCAGTTGAGTGAATAGTGAATATTGTCTGCAAGAGAAGAAGTATTTGTGAGCTTATTTGGATCTGAATAATTAGTGGAGAATTTCTACACCTATATCATTGTACTTTTTGATTCCTAACAATTTCTACAAGAAAATCACTTAACCGGGTAGACTTTAATAGGTCTAATTTGTAAATCCTTTAACTAGGTGGATCTTTAATTAGGGTTTTAAATCCTTTAACATTGTTACTCATAAAAGGGTAAATCTCCTAATAGGTCTAGAGGAAAATCCCTTAACCGAGTGAATCCTAACAAGGTCTTCTCCTAACTATACTTTTTTAAAGCTCCTTACAAGGCTAGGCCTTTAATAGGGTGCATTTCATAAGAGTGTAGATTATTAGTGGGTGATAATTCCCACTATGGTTTTTATCCTTAATTAGATTTTCCATGATAAAAATACAGATGTCACTCTATTTCATATTAGAATGGTAATTTGGTTACTTTTTTTATTACATGCATAAAGTTTAAAGTCGATGAATGTGGTTAATGGTTAGGGGTAAAAGTGCATAGTTGTGTCACACTAGAGGACATATTTAATGGTTCCAATCGAAATAGTTTTGACTGAAACTGTTTCGGTTGAAAATACATGGTGCACACGAGGCGCCATGTGGCATCAATGTGGCATCGATGTGGTAGGGGAGTTCTGGCCAGAACCATGAAAAACCATATAAACCCCAAAAATAAGTTGGGTGGACTCATTTGAACGGAGTGTCTTGTGGATTTTGTGGAGCACCTTAAGAGGTTTTCGACCGAAATAGGTAGGCCCTTTTTTTATTTTTTTATTTTCACATTTTCAAATTTTTTTAAGTTATTTTTATCTATTTAATATTAAATAATTATAATTTTAATAAAAATGTTAATTTAATAGTTGTAGAAATAATTGTTTTAATAATAAGTTAATTTAATAGTTATTTTTGTGTATGTAATTTTATTATTTCTAACTGTAGAAATTAAATAATATGATTTTATGTAGATTTAGTTATTTAATTAATATAATATTTTTTTCCAGTTAAGAAAATATGTTAGTTAGTTAGTTAATTAATTAATTTTTATTAGATATATTTTAAAACATTAGGAAAATGTTATAAATTATTAGAAACATGAAATTAGAACATGAACCAACATAAACCTTAACACTAAATAAATATGAACCATAACCATAAACCTAATTTAAAAAGAGATCCCTAAACCTAATTGAGAAATAAACCTTAATATGAAACGTACATGAACCTTAACATTAAACTAACATGAAACTAGAACATGAACCAACATAAACCCTAACACTAGAAACCAACATAAACCAAAATACTAGAAACCAACATGAACTCTCTCTCTCTCTCTCTGACCAATTAAGACCTAACATGATTAATAAGACATAATAGGACCCCTTAAGAGCTAAAATGAGTAATAAGACCTAATATTTCCTATTAATACCTAACATGATTAATAAGACCTAATAAGACCCTTAACATCTAATAAGACCATTTAATTTACCTAATAGGACCCTTAAGAACTAATAAGAGGTCTAATAGGGCATATTAGTGTTAGAGTAGTCATATTATAGCTAATAATTAATTTATTTAATTATTAGTCTATTATTCTCTACACTTAAGTTAGACTTAGGCATCTTATTATTCTTTAGGGTTTTCACCTTTAGGGTTTCGGTATCCTTTATAAAGATTCACCGCTTTGTAATTCATAAGGAGATTGTATTATTTTCATCATTGTTAATAGAAGATTATTTTCTTGCAACATGGTTTTGCAGTCTCTGGCCTATTGGCCGCCATAGCTTTATGTCTCTCTTCTGTCTTCAATCTTGTAGCAGTCTTTGCATGCAAGTGTTCTTGGGAAGATTTGATGCTTACCTAATCTAACATGGTATCAGAGCCATCTTGCTGCTCGCTGTTCGTGTTTTGTTGAAGTGTTTCAGAAGCAGGCGGTTTTCAAGGGTTTCAAGAGTTTTTTTTGTGGATCTGGGGGGGAGCCGAAATTTGGCTCACCTTGGGCAAAAACGGACACCACCATTGTGTCCGGAAGGCCCAAGAACCCCTAAATCCATATAAAACTTCTCCATTTTGGACACAGTGGCATCTGAGGCAAAAAAATTTTGCATACCAGGGCCATACGGCCTTGGCACGCACTCCGAGATGGCGGTTGTCAAAAAAAAAAAAAAAGTTTTGGGCGGCCGCCCGGCGGCCACCAGCGCACCACCAAGCGGCCACCACAGAGCCGCCGCCCGTTGCCCGCCGGCCCAGCTCCGCCAGTCTGCGGCCTCCGCTGCCCTCGGCCCCGCCGCCCGCGCCCGCGCCCTCCGCTCCGCCGGCCCGCCCACCGCTGGCTCCTCCGCCGCCCCACTGGCCTCCGACCGCCACCCCGGCTCCGCCCGCGGCCTCCCCTCCGCCGGCCGCCCTCTACTCCGCTCCGCCGGCTGCCCGGCGGGGTTTTTAAGCCCTGCGGGCCCTAGGGGCGGTCACATGGGTGACCGGGAGCTCTAGCTCCAGCCCCCTGCGCGCGCCATGCGCCCAGGGGCTTTGCATTTCCAGCCCCAGGGGCTTTAAACAATTTTTTTCAAGCCTTTTTAGGGTACCTGGGCCTTTTTTGCAATATCTTGAGCATACGGAGGTCTTTTTTCGACTTCTTTATATCGCCGGAAAGCTCTTTTCGAGCTCTTTCTGATTATGGAGGTTAGAGTTTTTGGATCTATTGTTTTGATAGTGTTTTTTTCTGTCAAAGGTGATGTTTACTTTTTGGAGCCATATCTCGCTCATCCGGACTCTTTTTTGGGCTCACCTTATATCGTCGGAAAGCTGGTTCAGTGTGCTATTTAGTGGCAAAGGTTATTTTTCTAGATTCTGCTCCAGGTTTTCACTCCTCCGAGTTATGCAGTTTATGCCCTCTGGTGGTGTGCTTGGTTCTACAGGTCCGGGGATCTCTTCTTCTGAGTTCATAGCTCACTCTTCTTTCTGACTTCTGAGCTTGCATGCTCTTTCTGATGTATCTTTGTTCTGTAAACGCACTAAGATAAAGTGCCCTCTTCTGTATTTCTAGGATCTTTTTCACCTGGTTCAGTTTTAGTATTCGCACTCAGTTATAAAGTGCCATGGGGGGATTGTGATGCATTTGCCACTATAGGCGCATCCACTCTTGTCAAGTGAGCGTACCTTCCACGACATTAGCCCATGTAGACTGTGTCTATGACACCGCCCTTTATCCTGTGTGTGTGCTTCTGTTGCACTGTTGGTGTTCCTGGTTCTTCTTCTGTAGCTGTTTCTGGCATCGCATTTCAGTGTTCCTGTCACCTCTCCCAATTCAGCATTATGGGGGGGTTCACCTGTTGGTTCTATTGCTTCCTGGTTCGATTGATCAGCTCTTCAGACACTTGTCTTCTCTACCTAGTCATGCACTTCAGTGGGGGTTCCAGCAGTATCTTCTGACAGAGTTTTCAGACATGCTTCGGAGGAGCTTCTTGCTCTCTTCTTGTTCCTTTCTCTGGGACATCTTTTGCTTTATGTTTTGGGTTCCTGATCAGGCCTTGTTGCCGGGACCCATAGCTCTTTCATGCATTTTTGTTTTCATGCATCTTTTAGTCCTTAGTTGTTTAGCTTCTCCCTAAGTTACACTTAAGGGGGGGTGTTAGAGTAGTCATATTATAGCTAATAATTAATTTATTTAATTATTAGTCTATTATTCTCTACACTTAAGTTAGACTTAGGCATCTTATTATTCTTTAGGGTTTTCACCTTTAGGGTTTCGGTATCCTTTATAAGGATTCACCACTTTGTAATTCATAAGGAGATTGTATTATTTTCATCATTGTTAATAGAAGATTATTTTCTTGCAACATGGTTTTGCAGTCTCTGGCCTATTGGCCGCCATAGCTTTATGTCTCTCTTCTGTCTTCAATCTTGTAGCAGTCTTTGCATGCAGGTGTTCTTGGGAAGATTTGATGCTTATCAAATCTAACAATTAGTACCTAAATTGATTAATACGACCTAATAAGACCTAATACCTATTAATAAGACCTAATAAGACCCTTAAGAACTAATAGGACCTATTAAGACCAATTAGGTCCAATAGGACCTATTAAGACCTAATAGGACCAATTAAGACCTAACATGTGACTAATACTTGACCAATTATGACCTATTAATTGATCAATTAAGACTAATTAAGACTTAACATGTGACTAATATGACCAATTAACACCTAACATGATTAATAAGACATAATAGGACCCTTTAAGAGCTAACATGAGTAATAAGACCTAATATTTTCTATTAATACCTAACATGATTAATAAGACCTAATAAGACCCTTAACATCTAATAGGACCACTTAATTTACCTAATAGGACCCTTAAGAACTAATAAGAGGTCTAATATGGCATATTAGCACCTAAATTGATTAATATGACCTAATAAGACCTAATACCTATTAATAAGACCTAATAGGACCCTTAAGAACTAATAGGACCTATTAAGACCTAATAAGACCAATTAAGACCTAACATGTGACTAATACTTGACCAATTAGGACCTATTAATTGACTGAATAAGACTAAATAAGACTTAACATGTGACTAATATGACCAATTAAGACCTAACATGATTAATAAGACATAATAGGAGCCCTTAAGACCTAACATGAGTAATAAGACCTAATATTTCCTATTAATACCTAACATGATTAATAAGACCTAATAAGACCCTTAACATCTAATAGGACCACTTAATTTACCTAATAGGACCCTTAAGAACTAATAAGAGGTCTAATAGGGCATATTAGTACCTAAATTGATTAATATGACCTAATAAGACCTAATACCTATTAATAAGACCTAATAGGACCCTTAAGAACTAATAGGACCTATTAAGACCAATTAGGTCCAATAGGACCTATTAAGACCTAATAGGACCAATTAAGACCTAACATGTGACTAATACTTGACCAATTATGACCTATTAATTGATCAATTAAGACTAATTAAGACTTAACATGTGACTAATATGACCAATTAACACCTAACATGATTAATAAGACATAATAGGACCCCTTACAAGCTAACATGAGTAATAAGACCTAATATTTTCTATTAATACCTAACATGATTAATAAGACCTAATAAGACCCTTAACATCTAATAGGATGACTTAATTTACCTAATAGAACCCTTAACTAATAAGAGGTCTAATATGGCATATTAGCACCTAAATTGATTAATATGACCTAATAAGACCTAATACCTATTAATAAGACCTAATAGGACCCTTAAGAACTAATAGGACCTATTAAGACCTAATACGACCAATTAAGACCTAACATGTGACTAATACTTGACCAATTAGGACCTATTAATTGACCGATTAAGACTAAATAAGACTTAACATGTGACTAATATGACTAATTAAGACCTAACATGATTAATAAGACATAATAGGAGCCCTTAAGACCTAACATGAGTAATAAGACCTAATATTTCCTATTAAGACCTAAAATGATTAATAAGACTTAATAAGCCCCTTAATATAGAATAGGACCACTTAATTTACCTAATGGGACCCTTAAAGACTAATAAGATGTCTAATAGGGAATATTAGCACCTAAATTGATTAATACGACCTAATAAGACCTAATACCTATTAATAAGACCTAATAGGACCTTTAAGAACTAATAGGACCTATTAAGACCTAATAGGACCAATTAAGACCTAACATGTGACTAATACTTAACCAATTAGGACCTATTAACTGATCGATTAAGAGTAATTAAGACTTAACATGTGACTAATATGACCAATTAAGACCTAACATGATTAATAAGACATAATAGGACCCATTAAGACCTAACATCAATAATAAAATCTAATATTTCCTATTAAGACCTAACATGATTAATAAGACCTAATAAGACCCTTAACATCTAATAGGACCACTTAATACCTAATACAACCCTCAAGAATTAATAAGAGGTTTAATAGGGCATATTAGCACCTAAATTGATTAATACAACCTAATAAGACCTAATACCTACTAATAAGACCTAATATGACCCTTAAGAACTAATAGGACCTATTAAGACCAATTAGGTCCAATATGACCTATTAAGACCTAATAGGACCAATTAAGACCTAACATGTGACCAACGAGGACCTATTAATTGACCAATTAAGACTAATTAAGACTTAACATGTGACTAATATGACCAATTAAAACCTAACATGATTAATAAGACATAATAGGACCCCTTAAGACCTAACATTAGTAATAAGACCTAATATTTCCTATTAAGACCTAACATGATTAATAAGACCTAATAAGACCCTTAACATCTAATAGGACCACTTAATACCTAATAGGACCCTTAAAAATTAATAAGAGGTTTAATATGGCATATTAGCACCTAAATTGATTAATACAACCTAATAAGACCTAATACCTACTAATAAGACCTAATAGGACCCTTAAGAACTAATAGGACCTATTAAGATTAATTAGGTCCAATATGACCTATTAAGACCTTATAAGACCAATTAAAACATAACATGTGACTAATACTTAACCAATTAGGACCTATTAATTGACCAATTAAGACTAATTAAGACTTAACATGTGACTAATATGACTAGTTAATACCTAACATGATTAATACGACCCCTTAAGACTTAATAGGATTAATATGACCTAATACCACTTAAGACCTAATAGGACCCCTTACTTTCAATCTAAATCTACATCTACATTGAACAATAAGTCAAAGCTTCTTTTCATTAGAAAATTTGTAACATGTATGTGTTTAAGTTTCTATCTATCTATCTATCTATCTATCTATCTATCTATATTTATGTATGTATGTATGTAAAGGGGGTAAAAATATGTTGGATATATCTTTATCCTTTACAAAATATTGTTATATCTATGTGAGGATGCGGGAAATATAGGATCTATCCCTAATCAAAATTCCCAAAAGGAGAGATCCAAATTCATTAATCACAAAGAAGTGATCAATACAAAAATGAATCAAACTATGGAGAATATGAAGAAAGGAGAACATCTCATAATTTTCTATGAAAATTATATTCTTGAAATCTTAAATGAGTAGAAGACAAATAATAACCTCAAAATAGGGTAAATATGGAAAGGAGTGTTTTCTAATGTCTGCACAGTTTCAAGGAATTCTGCAACCTGCTCTGGACTAGAAATGCCAAGATAGAGAAAACCCAAAAAAAAATTTAAATTCTGAGGGAGGTTGACCTTGACCCAAATAGCAGGGTACAATCTTACCCCCCACTGAAGGTCGACCTTGACTTGAAACAGCTCTAACAAAAATTATGTTTGCAAATCCTGAAAGTTCGCTGAAAAGGGTATCTAGATTTGAACTGCAATTCACTGTCCTATACCTATACCTACAAGAAAAGTGGTTTTTGTTGTTTGGATGGGGGGTTTGCCTTGGTCAAACTCCAGTTTGGAATCAACCTTGAAATGTAATTGAAATTGCAATATATAAACAAAGTAAATGAAACTATTCACCTTGCTTATGTTGAAACCCTTGTGGAGGATTTGAATCCTTGAATCCACAAGTAGGGATGCTTGAAATGAATTTAGAATTGTATGTAATATGTCTCAAATCAATGGCATTAGATCTTCAACATCAATCTTGAATGGATCTTGGATTAACAAGAGGCTTGGATGAACATGGATGGAGAAATCTTCAACAAGAGGGCTCCATGGAGCTTGAATCCTTCAATGGCTACTAATGGATCTCCTTGATGAATTGGATCTTGAATGCTTGAAGGTGGATGAATGCTTTATTTCTTTCTTTCTCCTTCTTGCTTTCTTGAGAGTGCTTATATGTGTGAACAAGACATGGATTGAAATGACAAAGGAAGGCTTCCTTTTATAATGATCTAGGGCACAAACTTCTAGAGATGCCGACATTGGAGAATTAAATCCCAATTAATCTTAACCCCTAGAAATGGACCTAGATTAAATTCAATTTAAGAATTTACCATTCTGAAATCTGAAACAGTCTACCCAGAAGTAGGCAAATAAAACTTTCTGAAGCCCGATATCCCAAAACCTCTAGAACATGAAAAATGGACCCAGGTTCAGGGTCGAGGTTGACTCTGACCTAGGTCAGTGTCAAGGTCGATGCTGCCCTAGGTCAAGGTTGAGGTCAACTCTACCCTAGGTTAGGGTCAAGGTCGACCTTGACCTTGAGGTCTCAGATCTCAAATTCTCAGGAACAAGTGCTAGAAAAAGGTTGGAAATAGGTGGAGAGAGAAGCATAAAAGGGGGAAAAAAGCTAGATATATGCAAAGACCTATTCAATGTACTTTACATGACCCCATACCACTTACTTGGAGGGCTAAACATTCCTAACATGGAAGTGCTTCCATTTTAAGATGATACATTAAGCCCCCACTTTAGCAAGAGTATGGACTCGATGAAAACTCTTGGTAAAGGAGATCATAATGAAAAGATAATCTTATTGAAATCAAAGGGATAGAGAAATCCTCAAGCCCCCAAGGACTCAAGGCTTTTCCAACTCCAAGATTACAATAAGAGAGACATCTCTAGAAAAGAGAGAGAAGAGAGTGTGATTATCTTGCCCAATGAGAACTTATGTCCAATTGTGAACCACACAAGGAAACAATGCAACTGGAAAGATGGAATTGAACCACCTAGTGAATGTGGCTACTCACTAGTAAACCCATCAAGGATTCACCCTCAAGAATATTCTATTCCACAAGAGTAAAACCAAAAACAAAAGAGATCAAGTCTTAAGGACACCTTCGACCTTAAGGGATCAAAATTTTGAAACTGGAGGGATCAAGAGATCCTAAATAAAAATCCATGCTTTAAGGATTAGTCACTAATCCATAAAGGGATAAAAGTATCTTGAAACATAATATATGTATATCAAAAAGTACGTGTGTGCAACAGGTGAGCAAAGCGTATGCCCCAATGTTAAAGTCATTGCTAACACTTTAACAGGAGCAATGGCTTTAACAGAAACATAAACAACTCCACTGATTACGTTTCCACTACGAGATGCCCCCAAACAAAGACAAATCAAGGGAAATACCACATAAACATACAAAGAACACAGAAGGGATCTACTTGTTGTGGGGTCAGTATGATCATAAGGTAATATATATATGATATTATTACAAATGAATTGACATCATTCCCTAAAGAAAGTAGAACTACAATCACAATGGAGGAAAGATCACATAAGAGATACGAAGAAGAATATTTTCAGACCATGACATGGAGACCAAAAATAATCAGTGCTACCAACTCGCGAATCCAAGAAAACTACACAAGGTGGAAGAACTTAACCTAAACATGCATCTAAGTTTGCAGAATTTTTTATTTTTTTTAAAGTTAACATACAAGATAAACATCAATGTGGAAGAAATTACCATTTACTCAAATTAATACAATAACCAACACAGATTACAACTCTCAAGGGTTCCTCGATGAAGATTACATTAACATTAATTAATTAACTTAGATTAGGTACAATTACAAAACTCATATAAACAACTGAAAGATAAAAGCAACATCACATATAAGATAACATAAATACAACTGGTACCATAGGGTAACCATAAATCTACATCCACTACACATGTCGCAGGGTATGTAATATAATAACTGAAAAGAAGTACACATGAAATCTCTAAATAACTGATACAAAGATACATGATCACAAAGAAGAAGAAGAAGAAAAAGAAGAAGAGCACAACTCTAACAATGAAGATCAAGAAGGAACAACTACCACAGGGATCATCCAACACTGGTACATGAACGTCAGAATCTCAAATGGTAAAAGAATCACTACCACCCGACCTCATGAACCTAAATGGTCCACTCCCACCATGCTGAGGAGATAACAACAAATCCCACTCGGATAACAAACATCAACAGAACAAGCTAACATATAAATATCAACGGATCACAAAAATATTAAGTTATTTCCAAGATAACAATTTACCCAAGTATACAATTAATCTTAAAGGAAACAACATTTTAAATCACATTTAATGAAAGTCCATTAAAATAAATAAAATCTAAAACATATAAATTCTATTCCATTTAAAAAATAAACTTATATTTTAAACAAATATTCTTTAAATAATGTTAATAAATTTATTCAACATTTAGAAGAATATTAATTTAAATAAATTTACAAAAGAAACAAACAACCACTAATTAACTAACACTTTAGATTAAATTAAATTACTAAATAAAATTTAAAGAAACTAAATTAATTTTAATTAAACTAAATAACAAATTTCCATTGAACTCAATTAATAAATAAATTGAATTACGTTATTAAATGAAATCTTAACTAAAGTAAAATAAAATTTAAATCAATTTAAAATAAACTAAAAGAAAACTTTTACTTTGGGGGACGTGGCGGCCCCACTGCCCCCCCTTCCTCACCATGCGCAGGGCATGGTTTTGTGTATGGCAGGCTCCTGGGCATGGCAAGTACCTGCATGCATAGTGTACCTGCATGCATAGGTACCCTGCATACCTTAAAGAAAGTTTTAAATAAAATAAAAATTAATAAAAAATTTTTAACAATTTCAAAAGGTAAGTGCAGCATTTATTTATATATATATTTTTTAATATAAATTCCTAACATAACATTACTATGCTAAATTCTAATAAAAACATAAAATCAACTAAACTAAGGTTTTCTAAATACCCAAAATTCAAAGAACACAGATCTATCTATTGAAATAATCTAAAATTTGCACAAACAAGGAAAGACAAACATATGCAAAATAAAACTAACAGGTAGGATTTCAAAGCCTATCTCAGATCCAAAGCAAGAAACTAAAATAGAAAGACTTTGAAGATCTGTAGACTAGAAATTCCTCTGAAGATAGATTCAACCTACAGATCTAGATCCACGAAGAATGCAACACCCAAAATTCCAGATGCACAATGAAGCCAAAACAACAAGCAACCACAACAAGCACAATTCTCCAAAATCCAAAGCACAAGCTCTCCCACAATTCTCCTCCAAAACCTGTCTAATCTCTAAAATGAAATGCAATATCTCCTAATAGAGATTCAATTCCCCATTTCATGCAACCCTAGAGATAACTCAACAGCTAACTCCCACATCAACTCCAAATCAAAAATTGAAAATAAATCATAATTAAATAATTTAAAATAACTTTATATGCACAACTCAACTTGACTTTTTGAAATAGGTTGATAATTTTTTGAGAACAATGCACTTTTCAATAATGCACATGTTAATAATAAAAATTCATATTAAATAGATTAAATATTTAAAGCATCATAAAAACCATGCAATTAAATATTTAATTATTTAATAAAGCACACAAGCATAATTAAATCTAATCTTCAATTAAATAATCAATTAAATCCAAATATTCAATTTATTTAACTTTTAATTAAATTTTCTCAAATAAACTTAGGACTGTGATTAATATTAAATTTCAACTCTAATCATTAATCAATAAATCACAGAAAATCACCCACATAAGAAATAAATCAACTGAAGACAAACAACATAAAACCAAGAAAACACCAAAAAGGGATCCACAAATTCCTATCAATTAGACAAATTTGGGTAGGGTAGTCAAACTAATTCTTGTCCAATCCTAAGAAAAATGGGCTTAGGTTAGGGTTTTGGATCGGTGTTATCTCCCCTCTCTTACCATTTGAGATATTGCGATAGGGCATGCTCATCCTGACAATTCAGGGAAGTCGATGCTCGGTACCTGCATACAAAACCCACATGTACATACATATATAAATATATAACAGACAATGGCGGGGATCGTCTGATTGTGTGGATCTTGCAAGAAAGTAACTACGACTCTGTCCCTCAACCACATTAGGCACGTCAAATAGAAATATAAATTAAACACATCAACCATACACATGCAAGTATGGGGTCAGTAAAATCATAAGCATCAATGATAACCTAACATATAAATCATCTTCCTAAAATAACCATGACATAAATAAAATCAGACTAGGGGTGGGGTACTACACAAGGAAACATTTACGAACAATAGCATAGGTACAACATAACATGAAACAACATATGGAAGAATAGAGATACATATAGAGGAATTGTACAACAGGTTTGATTCCTTTATCACCATGTACCAACAAAGTAACAAGGGTTGTATAAAAGAATCTAACAACATTTAGCAAACACATTATGGGAGAAGCACAGTACTATAGGCAAACACACAACAAAGGCTACCATGAAGAACAAGCCAATCAAGTGCGCTGCCTACTCTCCCCATCTCATTCTATATCATTTAGGGAAGGTGGGAAACTCGCAAGAGGGACTATATCCAACACAGTAGGAATGATAGCTAGTTCCAAACAACGATCCTCTTGAGAATCATAATGTTTGATACTAGGTGTAAGTCTCAATTGTGATGAAAGAATATTAGGTAAATCAATGTCAATGTAAATAGTCTCATAATCATCATTAACATCATCAAGAGTATCTTCTTCATCTAGATTAATCAAAATAGGATCTAAGATATGAATAGGATCATCATAATCTTGCATTTTAACATCATTATTAGCAACAACTTCTTCTAACAAATCATGCATAGGCTTATCAAAAGAAGGTAAAGAATTTTGAAGAACAAAATTATGAGCTTTAGCTTGAGCACGATGCTTTTTACGACGTTCACTAGCCAATCGATTATGTTTTATCTTGTTTGAAATATGTTGAGAACTAGGAGGAACAACTACCGAATCCTTCACAGGTTCTATAGGAGGATTAGTAGGATTATTAGTAGACTGACAAGCAATAGTAGGATCTTGATTAACAAAACTAGAAACCATGGATAAAGGAGGTATGGAAGGTGTAGGCAAAAGACCATGAATAAGATCCATCAGAGGCATGCTTAACTCGAGAAACTTGCGATGTTTATAGGCTTGATATGAGCAGAAAATATTATCAGGTCGAGAAGGACATGAATTAGGGAATGAAGGCCAAAAGAAGTCAAGGATAGCACAATCCCTAGCCCTAGAAGGTTGATATAAACTATGATTAATCATCTTCACTTATTCATCATGAATGAATTTAAGGCATTTATGGATAGGAGAAGCAGCAACATGCATGGCATTTAACCATGACAAACCAAGCTTAACTTGAAATTGATCAGAAGTAAGAACAACAACAAAGGTAGTGTTCACAATTTTACCACAAAGTTCAACTAGTAAGTTAATAGAACCAAATGATGGATACAAAAAGACATTACAAGTTTGAATCCATACATCAGATGTATCATAAGAATCACATTGCAAGTTTTTCATAAAAATATTTTCTTTAGTAATAACATTGACTAAGGATGTATGATCAATAACAAAATTATGAGTAGGTATTTGAGAAATCCTAGCATAAATGTAAAGGGGACCATCAAGAGCCTTAATAGCCTCAGAATCATCAAAGGTAATCAAAAGTTCTTGAGGTTTTTTATTCTTAGGTTGCTGTCAAGGTTTAGGTTGAGTTTTCAATTTAGGCTTAGGTTTTCGTTGAGGTTGAGATGGAACTTGAGATTGAAGTTGAGGTTGAGGCTGAGGTAGAGATACAAATTGAACTACATGCTCCACTTGATTAACAATGTGATTAAGATCATCCATCTTTGAATAATTAACAATATCTATAGAAGATGGATGAGCAATGGTATTAGTATCATGTGTAGGTAAAGGGTTCGTATAGATTTGAAGATTTTGATTAGCAGGAGAGACAGATTTGTTCCCGCTACCATCAAGATTATCAATAGATAAGGCATTAGAATCAATCAAATCTTGAACCTTATATTTTAAAGAATTACACTTCTCAGTATCATGGCCATTCTGACGATGGTATTGACAAAAAGCTTTAGGATCAAAGGATTTGGATTCTATTGCAGTAGGTCAAAGAAGTTGAATAGGAGGTAAAGTAATCATATTAGCAGTTAACAACCTATTCATAATAGAATGTAAAGATTCAGAAAGAGGAGTAAACATATGATTTAATCAAAAAGTAGTGGATGCAGAAGTGGCATTGTGAGATGCAACATCAACTTGATCAGCAACTGCATTTTCTTGTTTGTTTATCTTGACTTAGTTGTTGAATTTTGAAATTTTTTTGGATTAGGAGTAGCATCACTCTTATCAATTGGAATAGGAGTCATTGGAGTTTCTCTCTCAAATTGACTCACTTGTAATTGATAATGATGAAGTGTTGCACAAAGTTGTTGAAAAGAGGTAAATTCAGTAAGTAGAATCTTATCTCTAATATCCTTTTGCAAATTTGAAATAAACATACATTGAATATCAATATCAGGAATAGGATAGGAAATTTGAGCATGTAAATTCTTAAATCTACCAATAAATTTAGTCAATTTTTCATTAGCACTTTGTTTACAATGCATCAAATCAGTTAAAGACACTTGCGGGCCAATGTTATTTTGAAATTATTGAACAAAAGCATTAGCAAGTTTTGGAAATGAGTCAATAGAATAAGGAGGCAAGGAACAATACCATTGTAAAGCCTTGTCACAAAAATTTCTAGCAAATAAATTGGCTAAAATCCTATGATCATGAGCATAATCACTACAAAGGATTTGAAATGTTTTAACATGATGAACAGGATCTCCCTTACCATTATAATTCTCAAGATGAGGCATATTGACTTGCTGAGGAACGGAAGTACAAATGATGTCTAGGGATAAAGGACTTCGCATGTCACATGTAGGAATACTAAACTTGTTTTGAGTCAAGGATGCAAGTTGTTGTAGAGATGACATAGTTTGAGCCAAACTGATGATTATTGAATCATTAGAGGAAATAGGAGGAATAACAACATTAGAAACACTAGGTAAAGTGTATGAAGCTGCAGGAATGGAAGACACAACTAAAGGAACACTTGGAACTACAGTTGGAAGAGGATTGGATTAAGTAAAAGGAAAATTATGGTAAGAAGGTTGTGATGTAGGAGGAACACTCATAGGAACAGAGGGAACCATCATAGTCACCGAAGGAGTATAGGTACGAATACTAGTAACCAGAGGAATCAACCCTAAATCTTGAACTTCTTGAGCTAAAGGTTTAACATTTGAATGCACAAGATGAGTAATACCACACAAGAGATTAACACCTTGATCACTATCACAAAGATCTTTCTTAAGAGCCTTGATAGCTTGAATAGAATCTTGATTATGGTTTTCTTGAATAAGACAATTACCCATTTTATCAAGTTCAGTTGAAAGTTTTTGGACTTGTTCAGGAGGAACTCTTAAAGCATAATCCTCATCATGAGATGAGTGAGAAGATTTTTTCTCTATAGTAGGGTTGGAATCATGAATAATCAAATTGTCATCTGAGATCCTAAGAAAAGGAGAGGAAGATTCAGGATCAAAGGCACCCATGAGTCTACGACTTCTTCTAACCAGAATGTTATAAGAAGGACTAGAGGTAGTAAAGCCCATATACCAATGCAACACAAATGAAGTAAACTAGGAAGACATAAAACATGAACAAATGAATATTTTTGTATTTTAAAGAGATTTTGTAATTTTTTTGTATTTTTGAAATATAAATGCAAGAAATCTAATTTTATGAGTATGCAATATTTAACATAAAAGGAAAATCTAATGCCAAAAAGATATAAAGGGAAATCTAACAACACAAACACAATAGGGCATCTATTTCCACAAAAAAAAAGTGGGTAAGCGTGTCGGATTCACCAAAAATGTAAAGGGGGTAAAAATATGTTGGATCTATCTTTATCCTTTACAAAATATTGTTATATCTATGTGAGGATGGGGGAAATATAGGATCTATCCCTAATCCAAATTTCCAAAAGGAGAGATCCAAATTCATTAATCACAAAGAAGTGATCAATACACAAATGAATCAAACTATGGAGAATATGAAGAAAGGAGAAGATCTCATAATTTTATATGAAAAGTATATTATTGAAATCTTAAATGAATAGAAGACAAACAATAACCTCAAAATAGGGTAAATCTAGAAAGGAGTGTTTTCTGATGTCTGTGCACAGTTTCAAGGAATTCTGCAACCTGCTCCAGACTAGAAATGTTGAGACAGAGAAAACCAATAAAACTTTTTCAATTATGAGGGAGGTTGACCTTGACCCAAATAGAGGGGTAAAATATTACCCTAGGCCATAATCTTAGCCCCCACTGAAGGTTGACCTTGACTTGAAATAGCTCTGATGGAAATTCTGTTTGCAGATCCGAGAAGTTTGCCGAAAAGGGTATCCAGATCTAAACTACAATTCACTATCCTATACCTATACCTATAAGAAAAAATGGTTTTTGTTGTTTTGATGGGGGGTTTGCCTTGGTCAAACCCCAGTTTGGAATCAACCTTGAAATGTAATTGAAATTGCAATATATAAACAAAGTAAATGGAACTATTCACCTTGCTTATGTTGAAATCCTTGTGGAGGATTCGAATCTTTGAATCTACAAGTAGGGATGCTCCAATGAATGTAGAATTGTATGTAAGATGTCTCAAATCAATGGCATTAGATCTTCAACAACAATCTTTAATGGATCTTGGATTAGGAAGAGGCTTGGATGAACATGGATGGAGAAATCTTCAACAAGAGGGCTCCATAGAGCTTGAATCCTTCAATGGCTACTAATGGATCTCCTTGATGAATTGGATCTTGAATTCTTGAAGGTGGATGAATGCTTTCTTTCTTTCTTTCTCCTTCTTGCTTGCTTGAGAGTGCTTGTATGTGTGAACAAGATATGGATTGAAATGAGAGAGGAAGGCTTCCTTTTATAGTGATCTAGGGCACAAACTTCTAAAGAGGCTGACATTGGAGAATTAAATCCTAATTAATATTAACCCATAGAAATGGACCTAGATTAAATTCAATTTAAGATTTTACCATTCTGAAATCTAAAACAGTCGACCCAGAAGTGGGAAACTAAAAATTTCTGAAGCCTGATATCTTGAAACCTCTGGAACTTGAAAAATGGACCCAGAGTCAATGTTGAGGTCAACTCTGACCTAGGTCAGGGTTCAAGTCAACTCTACCCTAGGTCGAGGTTGAGGTCAACCTTGACCTTGAGGTCTCAAATCTCAAATTCTCAGGACCAGGTGCCAGAAAAGGGCTGGAAATAGGTGGAGAGAGAAGAAAAACAAGGGGAAAAAGCCAAATCAATGCAAAGACCTATTCAATGCACTTGACATGACCACAGACCACTTACTCAGAGGGATAAATGTTCTTAACATGGAAGTACTTCCATTTTAAGATGATACAATATATATATATATATATATATATATATATATATATATATATATATATATAGTAACATGTATGTTTCTTAAATTTGTATATACATGTATATATATATCATTTTTAAACTAGATGATTAAATTTGTAACATGTGTATTTTTTAAATTTGTATGTACATATATATATTTCATTTTAACTAGATGGTTATAATGTACAAGTGCAAAGATCTATATATATTCTTGTTTATAATTCCACATTTATCCATTTTATCTATTACATGACATTGGCTAGAGGGTCAGCAGATTCAGGAGAGCCTAGTGTACAGGGGGGTGGTAATCATTGCTCATCACATAGATCAGTCGATTCTAGAGAGGCTAGAGAGAATCTATTTTCTTCTACCATTGATAGATTAACATGAGCCATAGAGGTTCTGGATCAGACCATTGCTTCATCCACCACCCTTTCCAATAGGGATAGGGTGAACACTATTAGAGCTGATTTGTTGCATATGTTTGACACTGTTAAATCATACAACCCGTATAATAGTATCAACATTGATACATTTTAAACTTCTTTGTCTCGCAGTGTTACTAGCATTGTGAAGTATAGGTAGATTGATACAGATGTTTCCACCGCTATGGTGAAGACCATGTTTCCTCATTACTGAGACATGGCTAAGGTGAGAGGGTACATGACTATGAGATGCGAGGATGACCTTGTCACACCATTTATATATCCTCGAGTTTTGGTTTCTCATCATAGGTGGCCCCAGAAGGATGAGCTTCCAATATATTTCTGCAAACAATTGTTTGTAGAATTTCATTTGCCGTATGATGTTGATTATATAGATTGTCTCATTCATGTTGGGCATAGGAGGGGGAGATTATCTGATAGATTCAAAGTGCCTGATTCCCCTGTATCGACTAATAAGAGGGCAAGTGTGGGTCCAAACCTTTTGGTTGTACCAAAAGGTTTGGAAATGGAAGCTACATGAGAGACTGTGCTAGATGAAACGGTGAGGAGGGAGGTATATTCTAGTATTTTAAGTATTACCACATAGGTTCAGGAGATGTCATCTGATCATTTGGGGAGATACATTTTATGTTCTCATTCCAGCATTCCTCCACCTACACAGGATGCATCCTCCAGTGGTGATCCATAGGATATAGTAGACATACCATCTCCCCTAAAGGTTACAACTTTATCAATTATGGACCATTTGCATTGTACAGGTGCATTATTATCCAATGATCTACTTTGTGCATATCAGGCTTTACAAATACTCGGTGGGGTTCCACTTAGGGAGGTTCCATCATTTGTCACTATCATTCTTACTAGATCTACTGGATCAAGTTCTTAGGGTGCATAGAGATGTGAGGATATTCCTTCACCACCTACAACTCCTCAATAGACTACACCACCTACAGCTCCTCAGCAGACTGCACCACCACCTACAACTCCTCACCAGACTGCACCACCACCTACAGTTCCACAACAGACTGCACCACCTACAACTCCTCACCAGACTGTCATTGACAAGGATGCACCTCCCTAGGTCACTCAAGCCACTTCATCACATGAAACTCATCAACTCTGTACCACATTACTTACGGATGACCAGGTGGATCCTGCATAGATGTCATTACATGACTCAGATTTGAGCAGTTTTGGGAGAGAATTAGAGGTGATTCTCCACGAGGTTGGACCGTATGGAGGTTAACAGACTCCACATGATCCTCTACATCATGATAGACAAGTACATTGAGATGTTTGTTCAAAAATAATTTTTCTATGATCATAAGTATTTGAAATTTATTATACATGTATGTATGTGTGACACATATTTCTTTTATTGTACATAGAGATCAAGAGGAGGTGCACTACCATCAAGTCATGGATCAGGACATTGCCCTAGTTGAGAGACCATGTGAAATTTCATATATACATGTTATTTCATATTTTAGACATTTCATATATACATGTCTATTTTAGTCATTTTAGACATTACATTACATGTTATATGTTCGTGTGTTATTTCATATTTTAGACTTTTTTTTATACATGTTATGTATATATTATGTTATGCCATGTACTAATTTTATGAATATTTTTCATTCATATAAACTAATTTATCATATATATATATATATATATATATATATATATATATATATATATATATATATATATATATATATATATATATATATATATATAAACTATTACAAACTTTTCATACATGTTATGTATATATTATGTTATGCCATGTACTAATGTTATGAATATTTTTCATTCATGTAAACTAATTTGTATATACAATTAAGTAATCTAACTAATGTCATGTACGTAAAAAAATAATTAAATAAGTAACATATGCACATAAAATATATATTAAAACTATTGAACCCTCAAAGTATATACACATGTACAAACATTAAAATACAATTAAGTAATCTAACTAATGTCATGTAAGTAAAAAATAATTAATTAAGTAACTAACTAATGTCTTAAGGGGAGTTCTTAAGGGGAGGCAATGTATCACAACATATGCACATAAAATATATATTAAAACTATTGAACCCTCAAAGTATATACACATGTACAAACTTTAAAATACAACTAAGTAAATAACTAATGTCATGTAAGTAAAAAATAATTAATTAAGTAACTAAATAATGTCTTAAGAGGAGGTCTTAAGGGGAGGTAATGCACCACAACATATGCACATAAAATATATATTAAAACTATTGAACCCTCCAAGTATATACACATGTACAAACTTTAAAATACAATTAAGTAATATAACTAATGTCATGTAAGTAAAAAATAATTAATTAAATAACTAACCAATGTCTTAAGGGGAGGTCTTAAGGGGAGGTAATGCAGCACAACATATGCACATAAAATATATATTAAAACTATTGAACCCTCAAAGTATATACACATGTACAAACTTTAAAATACAATTAAGTAATCTAACTAATGTCATGTGAGTAAAAAATAATTAATTGACTAACTAATGTCTTAAGGGGAGGTCTTAAAGGGAGGTAATGCATCACAACATATGCACATAAAATATATATTAAAACTATTGAACCCTCAAAGTATATACACATGTACAAACTTTAAAATACAATTAAATAATGTAACTAATGTCATGTAAGTAAAATATAATTCATTAAATAACTAACTAATGTCTTAAGGGGAGGTCTTAAGGGGAGGTAATGCATCACAACATATGCACATAAAATATATATCAAAACTATTGAACCCTCAAAGTATATACACATGTACAAACTTTAAAATACAATTAAGTAATCTAACTAATGTCATGTAAGTAAAAAATAATTAATTAACTAACTAACAATTACCAAGCATTCATAACTCTATCTATCTATCTATCTATCAAAACATACATGTAGTTGAACATACATAAAAGCATATATCCAATATCCAATGCATTAAATAAGAGTTCAAACTATAGAGCTCAAATATGAAAGTACAAGAGCTACAAAAAGAAATTTATCCTAAAGCTCCTAATACATATAGTCTGGATCCTCTCTATCTTTTATTATCTTCAAAAAAAATTCATGTTCTTCAATAGACAACCTCCACTTTTGATTGCCATGTCCTCTTTTTTGTAATGTCTCGAATTGCGACTTTTTTGCTTTAACCAAGTGACTGTAATGTAAAGCTTTTTAGCCACACATGTATTCAATAAATTGAACACCATTTTTTTTTATCTTTATTTGATGATAATAGGTTCCCTCAATAACAACTGAACCAGTTGGATATGTCTGTTCATCATCATCTACACTTTCTTCTGGCAACTTGTATTATGCTTTTGTGCATCTTAGTAGATAATAATCTACACTTTCTGCATTGTCAGGATATGCAACTACAACAAAAATACCACCTATACAAATGGATTCTATTAAAATTAAACATCATTTGAATGATAAATTAAAATTAAATAAAAGAACATGTATGTTCATGCACCTGTAACAACTAAATCAGAAACACTCTCATAATCAACTGAATATATAGGATCATGAATGTTTATGTCAATGTCATCATCTTCATAAGGAGGCATTCTGATTAAATCCTTCATATCCCATCATGAAACATATCCATTTTCAATATTCTCACATTGACTCATTGGATTGTCCTCGACGCAGTGAGCACAAAAACATATTTTTTCTCTTACTTCAATCAAAAGAGGTGTGTGTTGTCTTGTAGTGATCAATTGATGTAAACTTATAATACCAACAATTCTTTGACAATTGTAAGGATTAGATCAGTCTATATCTATTATAAATATGAAATGAAAGATGCACATTTTGAGATCAATAATTATGATAAGATAGATGAACATGAAATCAAATTTTAATTTAAAATTTTACAAAAAAATATAAATTACCTTTCACTTCCCAAAAATAACATTTGTTGTATTTGGTGTCTCGAGGAGCAAAATGACTTTGACCTCATTCAACAATTTTCTTTGAATTCTCTATCATGTTACCTTTACATTTCTGAACTATCAGTTTAAAGAAAATGGATCTAAGCTAAAATTATATTATTTGAAATTTATATATATTGCATGGCTAGCCAGTTAAAGGCTTTTGCAGATTTAAATTGTCCTGCAAAATTAAGTTGTACATGCATACATACATGCAATCCTTTAATAATTTAACAAGTAATTAAATGATAATGAAAATGAATTGAAGTAGATACACTTACTTGCACAACCATGAGACCAAATCCAATGTTGTGAAGCCTTTATCCTACTATTCGCAATATCTTCAAAATACATTACAAAATAATGAGCCACATAGCTCCTATCATGAACCTTATCATCATTGATATAAAAATGAACCTCCTTTGTGATAATGTGTTCATTTGGATCGGTACTTTCTACCTCATCCAAATCAAATTGTGCATGTCTATAGGTCATTTGCACAAATATTGCAACCCATTCATAATGATAATATTGAGCTTGAAGCTCTATTTGAGGGGAAAATGTATAGTTCTCAAAGAAATCTACAATTGAAAGAATACAACTAGGTGGAAAACAATCTTTGGAATCACAAAATTGTTTAGGTTGCCATCGTGCACCATGATAATGCTGGATATGTGGATAAATTAGAGTACTAAATCTGGTCATAAACTCAAGGTAGGGCAATTTACTCTCCTTCAAAACAATTTTTTTGGATTCATCTCTGGTCTTTGTTTGATATGTCTCATTTTCAAATCTTTTCCACAAAACTGGTGTTGAAACATTAATATTCTCAATTTGCAATGGAAATTTATGCAAATCTCCATAATCATTGCATACATTCTTTATACATTGTACTTTAAACTCATCTGAATTTTCTAATTTATCACATAAAATAGACTTCAAAAATTATGTCATACTTCCAGGGATGACCATATTTGAATCAAGAACTGCCATAACTTTTTTATATAACAACAAGTTTCACAAACTTTATTTATGCATACAAAGAAAGGGTACAACCTCTCAAACATTCTTTGACATATTTTCACATCTGAAAATTCTTTCATGAATGCTTCAAATAATTCACTTTGTGTTGTATCTATAAAATGTTTTGGATGTGCAATTTTCATACCAATTTCTTCATCTTTGATATGTATTGTATCCCTTCTATTAGAAGAAACACAAGAGTGAGCGGTCAATATTCAATGACCATTTTTTTTGCATCTTCAAAAATTTTGTCTTTTCAAGGAAGCCTACAAATATTTACCCAATTCTTTTCAATGTTTTCATCTAACATATTTCTCTTCCTAATATATCTTTGAACAATTCTTCTAGATACATTCAGTAAATCATAAATTGCATGTACTTGTTTTCTCTGTGTCAACATCCTACTAGATAAAGTAGTCATCAATGCTCTTTGTGAAGCACTTAAATTGACTCCTGATGTAGGGGCATCCAAGGTAAAGGCAGGGGCATTCTGTGTCCTCGATGAAACTACAGGGAGTGTTAGTATTTTGGCTGGTGTTACTCGATTCAGCCTTGAACGATGGTCTTAGTCATTGAAGGAAGCTCAGTCACTGAAGGAACTCGGTAGTCTCTGGTGCTCAGTGAAGTGTTACTTGGTCATGTCTACGGTGCTCGGTCGACACTGGTGCTTGGTGATGAGTGGCATGCTCAATTAATTTACTGTCGCTTAGTAGTTCTACTTTACCGACTGAAGTTCTGTGTGATTTGTTGAGTCGACTTGGTGCATTTATTGTTGGTAGCCATTGTTATGGGCCAAAATGCTGAATTAAATGCTTGTATACATTTGTAAGCCAACTTGTATGTCATTTAATTTTTTTGGGGGGGAGTTAAGGGTTTCATCTTGCTGACTTGTGGCTGATGACTAGTATTTAAGGAGTGTTTGGGTAGATGTTTAGGAGAACTTAGCAGATCTGGATATCATATGTGAAGCTTCAGAGCTAAATTTGGAGAAGTTGTGGAAAGGTTCTTGATGATCTTGCAGATCATATTGTAATCTGATAGTTGTTTGTAGCAGAGCTAAGGGTTTGCATACTTGGGAACAAAGAGATTTCTTGGAGACTTGCGAGCTCAAGTTAAGATCTACCTTAGGGTTTCCATCAACTTCTGATTGTCTTTAGATCTAAACTAGCTAAGTTTGTATTGGATCTAGTTGTGGATCTTCCAGAATTGTTTTCTGATTGTAATTGGTCCTAACCTAGAAGGCCTTACAGTCGGGCATGTTAATGAAAATCAGTGCTGAACAATTTTCTTGTGTTGCATTGTTCAGTATTCTACTATGTAATTATGTTGGCTGCAAGGTTTGGACTGTCCTTAATTGGATCCACCATTCTTGACTACGTTAGGTGGTATCAAAGCAAGAGTTTGATCTTGTTGAAGCAGAAGGTTGACCTAGCAAGGCTGATCTTGTGAAGTTCATCTTGTTGGTGAAGAGATTGTGCATAATCTGGATTGTAGATCTGAAGCACTAAACTTGTGGAATTGTGCCCTAGTTGTTTGCAAGATTTCAGGTTGAGATCAGACTTGTTTACAACTTGGAAATTATCACAAGGAGGTTGGTGAGGGTTTTTTGTAGAGGGTTTCTCTTATCTTTAAGGATGCCTCTGAGAAGATTGGACCCTAGAGTTATCTCTGGTCTTTGTGATACTATTGAACCCCAGATCATAGAGAAAGTGAAATCAAATTTTAGATTTGAGATGGAATTGATGAAGAATGACATGGTCGTCAAGATCATGAAAATTGTTCCTGGTATACCTCAAAATGTTGGTACTGAGGATGGCTATGAAGAAGCTATTGAAGAATTCAAAACTACTGGATCTAGTGGTGATCACCAGAGGAACAGATCTAGTGAAGATAGAACTGCTTAGTTGGCTAGATCTTCTATTTGGTTTAGTAATTACCAAATGGAAGTTTCTACTTTCTCTGGTACTTTGAAGCCAGAAAATTTGATTGATTGGATTGGTGAACTTGAAGATTTCTTTGAGTTGGAAGAAATTGAAGATCCTCTTTGGGTGAGATTAGCACAGACAAAGTTGAAATGACATGTTTCTCTTTGGTGGAAAGAACTACAAAGAGACCGAGAATATGAAGGTGAAACAAAGATCAATCGGTGGAGATTGATGGTGAGCAAGTTGAAAGCTAAGTTCATACCTGCTGACTATGAGCTTGACTTGTTTAAGAAGTTGTAGAATCTGAAACAGAAGGATTTGTCTATTGAATATTATACCGAGGAGTTCTACAAACTTACTATTCGATCTAGACACCAAGAGCTTGGTAAGGAAAAGGTAGCTTGGTATGTGAATGGTTTGAGATTCAATATTCAAGATGAGCTTGGTATGTTGAAGATTGATTCTATTGAAGATGCTTATCAGTATGCTTTGAAGGAAGAACATAAGTTGAAGAGGAAACAACCTAATAACTCCTGAGGGAAGGAAAAGATTGATCACTCGGTGAAGGATAAACCAACTAATGCAGAAGATGAAGAGAAACCTGTGGAACTGAAGAAGAAGACAAGTAGATTTATCTTTAAGGTTACTTTCTATAACTATGGAGAGGAAGGACATTGTTATTTTGAGTGTACATAGAAGAAGGTTGACTGACAAACTACTGTGATGAATGAGAACATTCAGAATGAACCTGAATCAGAGAACTTGTTGCTTCGGTGAACATTGCTTGATACAAAGGATGAACCCTGTTAGAGGAGTAACTTGTTTAGGACCTGATGCAAGACTGAAGGTAAACTCTATGATGTTATTGTTGATAGTGGTAGTACTGATAACCTTGTTGCTAAGGACTTGGTTCAGAAACTTGGTTTTAATAGAATGAAGCATCCTTGTTCTTATAGGCTTGGATGGTTACAAGATATTCATGCTTTGGAAGTTAGAGAATAATGTTTCATTGATGTTCAGATTGGCCAGTACAAGGATCTTGTGCTTTGTGACATTGTGAAGATGAATATTTGTGATATATTTCTCAGTAGACCTTGGAAATATGACTGCAGAGCTATTTATGACCGTGTCTAGAATGTGTTTACTGTTGAGAAGGATGACATGAAGTTTTCACTAATGCCTTTGATGGATACAATGCTCGGTAGGAGAAGCCTGAGTATTGGTAGTCGAGTGGAGATTGTGGATCTAGAGAAAATGAATGATCAGTATGGAGAACCGACCTATACATTTTCATGAAGAGACTTGAAGAGACAGAGAAAACTAAAGTGGAATAATTTGCAAGCAGAAAAGGTGGAGGACTTGTATGTGAAGAACCAGTTTAGAATTTATGTGCTAAATCCTAGAAGATGTTCTTCTCACATATGAACATCTTTTCAAACATGGGGTGTCTAATGCAGGGGCATCCAAGGTTAAGGCATGGGCATTCTATGTCCTCGGTGAAACTGCATGGAGTGTTAGTATTTTGGCTAGTGTTAGTCAATTGCAGCCTTGACCGATAGTCTCGATCATTGAAGGAAGCTCAGTCACTGAAGGAACTCAGTAGTCTCTGGTGCTCGGTGAAGTGTTACTCGGTCATGCCTATGGTACTTAGTCAACACTAGTGCTCAGTAATGCCTCACATGCTCAGTTAATTTACTATCGCTCGGTAGTTCTAGTGTACCAACTAGAGTTTCATGTGATTTGTTGAGCTAACTTGGTGCATTTATTGTTGGTAGCCATTGTTATGGGCTGAAATGCTAAATTAAATGTTTGTATACATTTGTAAGCTGACTTGTATGACATTTAATTTTTTTTTTGGGGAGTTAAGGGTTTCATCTTGTTGACTTGTGGCTAATGACTAGTATTTAAGGAGTGTTTGGATAGATGTTTAGGAGAACTTAGCAAATCTGGATATTAGATGTGAAGCTCGAGAGTTGAAGTTGGCGAAGTTGTGGAAAAGTTCTTGATGATCTTGCAGATCAGATTGTAATCTGATAGTTGTTTGCAGCAGAGCTAGGGGTTTGCATACTTGGGAACAAGGAGATTTCTTGGAGGCTTGTGAGCTCAATTTTAGATCTGCCTTAGGGTTTCCATCAGCTTTTGATTGTCTTTAGAGCTGGATTAGCTGAGTTTGTATTGGATTTGGTTGTGGATCTTGCATAATTGTTTTCTGATTGTAATTGGCCCTAATCCGGAAGGCCTTACAACCAGGCATGTTAATTAAAATTAGTGTTAAACAATTACCTTGTGTTGCATTATTGAGTATTCCATTGTGTAATTTTATTAGTTGCAAGGTTTGGACTGTCCTTAATTTGATCCACCATCCTTGACTGCGTCAGCTCCTCAACTTCAGTTGTTAATGTCATTCAATGCATCTTGCAAATTTTCAACTATTATTTGATTTACACTGTCTCCTAAGTTTTTCTTGTTATCAACACCCAACAACTCCAAAATAGGATTCATTTCTTTTTTCTTGAATAACCTAGTAAATAATTGAGCTCTTCTAACCATACTTTTATTTTTAAAATATTCATCCCAAAGTTTTTTGCAATGCATTTTAATTGTACTTTTAGATAACATTTGTTAAGATGAAATTTGACTGAAAAGTGAATCCTCATTCATCTCCATCAAATTTCCCATGCCAAAAGATATATTTCCACCTTCAGAACTACCAATGTGTTCCCCTGCTTGAATTGCATCTTCTTGAATATCAATAGGTTCTTCTTAAACTTCAACAGGTTCTTCCTTAACTTCAATAAGTTGATCTTGATTACGTTTTGTATGACCTTTCATTTTGTCATCCCTTATTTGTTCATATTTTTTTGTTCTATTGCAAAAATTGTTCAAATTAAGAGCTTCAATTCACCTGCAAATACAAAACCATATAATTCAAGTACTACTTTAGCTTCAATTCAAGTACTAATTGAACAATACTTTAATTAAAAATACAAAAAAAATTAAAGTAATTAATAAATTTGCAAAAAACCATTAAAACTCTATAAAAAATGATTTTATTTAAAAAATCATTTATTCTTAATGGAAATTATCAATTTGTCAATTTTTTTAATCCAAAAAACAATTCTTCCCCCAAAAAAATCAAAAATCATATTAATAAGTTCATAATTCAAACTTACTAATTGAACAATGTTTTAATTAAAAATTAAAAAAATTAATAAATTTACAAAAAAGAACTATTAAAACTCTATAAAAAATTATTTTATTTAAAAAATCATTTATTCCTGGCTGGATTTTATAAATTTGGTAATTAATTTATTTCAAAAAATAGTTTTTAAAAATATGAGATTTGAGGTGCATGGTCATCCACGGGACCGTGTTTGGTCACCCTTGGTTCCAGCCGAACTCGTTTCGGTCAAACCAGTTTAAGTGGCATCCCATGTGGCAGCCAAATAAGCAAAAAAGGTGAGTCTCAAAAGTTCTCACTTCTGGATCTGAATTCTCTGTCAAAATTTAACTTTTTGCAAAATCTAAAAATAACATTTTGTAGAGCTCAGAGTCAAGATTATGGTCATGTAATTTTTATTATGTTTTGATTTCATATAATATATTATTGTACACACTAAAATGGTGAACTTCTATGAACCATTACATGCAAGGTTGCTCAAGAATGAGGCCTCACAAAGCGGCTCATAGCTCTTTATGCATGGAGTTGCAAGGGACTATGATGTGTTTGCTCTCAGCTAGAGCTACAAGCTTGTGACCTTGCTAGTCAACCATACAATGAGAGATTCAAGTGAAGACAAAGGCAAGAGTGCCAATATCTCCAAGAATCCAAATATGCAATGCAATGCAAGCTATATGAGAATGTAATCTAAGCTATGGAAATGAAAGTACAATGCAACTAATCTATGAAAAGAAATAGCAATGGATTACAAATCCTTCCTATTTAGACTATGTGAACTTATTCTATTGCATAAAAGGAAATCTATACTAAGAATGTCATTATCATGCAACTATGAAAGCAAATATGAACTAGATGATGCAATGAAGCAATTCTTCAATGTCTTCAAACTCCAAATGCACCTAAAACTTGCAGCATAACATTAGCATAAAACATGGATATGCAAATGGAGGAGAGAGCTCTGCTTTTATAAGAAATGAGGTGAAATGGACCATGGAGATTAAGAGGCAAAAAGACTTAATCAGTGGTGGAGCTTGAAAGAGGAGCAATCCATGTGCACAAGTATCCTCCAATGAGAGTGAAGTGTTGACTTTTGAGTCTCATGTGAGACAAAAAGTGCTTTTCTCCTTTTTATAAAATAGGAATAATGCTTTATTTGTGCAACTTAGGATAAGAGGAAAGTGAGGGCTTTTTATTTAATTAAAAGGGGAGGAAATATTCCTTTTAATCAAATAAAGACTTAAGATAAATGGTTAGCCAATAGGATAAAAATCCAATATATGATCGAAATTAAGACTTGATCAAGAGATTGATATTGTTGAAAATATTGATTATTGATAAAATTGATTTAGGGTTTATAAATTGAATAAATGGGGCCCAAAGTCTAGGCGACCATTTTTGGGTGCATACATTTGCCCCTCTTTGACTAATGTGTGATCGATTTGGGAACACATGTAGTCAAAGAATGAAGTTGCAATGTGAGATCGATTTGGGATCACAAAACAACTCAAATATGAGGTCGATTCGGGATCATATCCGGACAAACATAGACAAAGGCCTTTGAACATGAGGTCGGTTCAGGATCACATTCAAAGTAAGAGATAAGAATCTCAAATTTGAGCAAAAGCTCACAAAAGATGTCTGAATCAGAAAAATCAAGGAAATCAGGGATGAGAATCCCATGAGTACTGCCCCCTCAGAGTCGAAATCAAAATTAGAGAGAGGAGAACAACGGACTAATAAAGATTTGATCAAATCAGCATGAAATCACAATCGGATGTATAGGTCAATAGGGTAACCATTAGGCAATAAAACATGCCCCAGCCTGACTGAAAAGATGTAGTCAAACGTGAGAAAGAAGGGAATGGAATGAATATGAATGAAAGACTAGAAGTTTGGAAGACATGAAAATGAAGAAATGACGATGCCCCAACAAAGATCAAAAGATTAGGCCTCAAAAGATCAGCCAATTGCGCAGAAGGGGGGAAGATTTTGAAATGTGATTTTGACTATCAAGATGACCTCGGATTTCAATTTTGAGTCTGAAAATGGGTCCAGGACGTCGAAATTAGCTAGGGGTGCAATTTTTGCACAATTTCAAGGTGTTTTGAAAATGAGGTCAAAAAGTCAAAAGACTATAAAAGGGGTCAAAATATCATTTTCAAAAATTATTTGTCTTTTAGCGATTTGAGAATTTTCAGAGCTTTAGAGAGAGAAAATGGCCCAGCAAGCAGGAGTTCCCGTCCATAGGTATCGATTCGAGCGCGCCCGGTTGCACAACCAGCCACCACACTATCCTGCCCCGGTAAGTTTTCGAAAAACTTGAGCTTGTGGAGTCATTTTTTGCATTTAATAGCTTTTTTTAGCACGTTTTTTAAATTTTTAAATTTCAAAAAAAAAATTTAGGTGAAATATCACGCGATACTTTAGAAGTATCACGCGCTTTGGGGAGAAGTATCGCGTGATACTTCGCGTGTCCCCAAAGTATCGCGCGACTTTAGGCACCAGTATCGCACAATACTGGGCGAAAGATCACACGATACTGGGTGAAGTATCGCGCGATATAAGGTTTATCACCCTGCTATAAGGAGAAGTATCGCGCGATACTTCTCCAAAAAAAGAATATCGCCCAATATAAAATATTGATTTTTAATACATTTTTGAGAAAAAATGACATGGGTCTAGACAATATTACATTTTTGGAATATTTTATACTGAGTTTTTGGACATCCATCATGATATGTGCTAACAACAGGCTTAGTTTTTGGCTTGCAGGAGGTTTTTGCGGCGCTCATCATCAGAGCGCCGAAGGTGACAGGATTGCGGTGTGTCCGGGATCTAGATAATTCGGGCAATGCCGATCTAAGAGCGATGGGATTCTGGTATCTGCTGAGATACCCCTATATCCGAGCGGACCATGGGTTGTTGACTGCTCTAGCCGAGAGATGGCACAGCGAGCACAACACCTTCCACCTTCCTTCAGGCGAGGCATCCATCACACTGGAGGATGTCTATAGGATCCTCCGAGTTCCATGCCACGGAGAGCCTGTAAGTATAATCATGTTTTTGAGATAGTCATGTAAAATGTAATGTTTCCAAAAGATGAGAACTAACATGATTTATGTGTTGTCACAGGTATACTATGATCAGGATGCCACTGAGGGGCGCCACCTGGTTCAGGAGATGTTCCAGGATGTCACGATTCTGGATAGACATATCAGCTAGGAGAGGCTGATAGATAATTTTGGCAGAGACTACCCAGTGCCATGTATAGTGGCTTCCATCATTTTGCAGATCCTGATGAGTGACCGCAGTTAGAAGGGTTTTTCACTCGGATGGGCTTGGCTTTTGGTGGACTTGATCGGCAAGCCGCGACGGATGGCATGGGGTCCTGCCATATTGGCAGATATGTACCATGAGCTGCACGAGATCGTCTACAAAGATGGTCAGACATGGGCATGCGGTGCCATCCTGGCACAGGGATGGGCGTGGGAGCACATCGCTGTGGTGCGCCCCAGGGTTCAGCCGAGGGAGAGGAGGTACCCCTATATCTATAGGTACCTCAAGTTTATATCACATGCCCATTCTGGAGATGTGACTTATTATCGGCAGATTTTGGATGAGATAGCCTCATTCACATGGAGGCCCTACAGGGAGGTTGAGGTTTGGGGGGATGCAGCAGATGAACTGAGCTACATGCTGTGTAGTCGGCCACTGGTAGGTCGGTATGCAGAGATCGTAGAGAGATTCTGCATTACTCGGGTATGGCGGCAATTCGGGAGGCAGCAGCGAGTCTCGATAGAGACTACTACCTCTGCCAGAGCCAGAGATGAGGAGGGACATGGGTGGCTACCCATGTTAGATTATCAACAGGCTGTCATAGAGACAGTAGGTATCAGGAGCGAGCCCTGGGAGTATTTCCCAGATATGGTAGATGCAGGGGCTGATGGAGCCTACAGAGCAGAGCAGCGGAGGGTGTCATTCCCTCGGTTTACAGTACCCGATGCACAGGCACCAGCGCAGGGAGGAGACGGAGTAGAGGACGGGGGAGATGGAGGAGACAGAGGAGACGGAGGAGAGGGAGGAGGGGAGGGAGGGGATGGAGGAGATGGCAGGAGGGGGAGAGGGAGGAGGATGGAGAGGGGAGAGGGGTTGAGATCAGGTGGTTGAAAATGGTCACGGGGACAGCGATCAGTGACACCCAAGGAGGAGGTGAGACCAGCTCACCGGCAGGCAGAGGTACAGCAGGAGTAGCCTACGGGGGGAGAGGATCTGAGAGCCCAGATACAGGCTCAGGAGGTAGAGATATAGCAGCTCTGGACTACTATAGCCGTGAGAGATCAGCAGCTACTGGATCTGAGGGTAGAGAGAGATCAGCAGATATCTGATCTTAGGGTAGAGATAGCACGCCGTGAGGCGATGGCACAGGCCGAGGCACTAGAGCTCTGACGAGAGTCAGCGAGAGATACCTATTATCATGGGTTATATCTGCAGGCCGTCCCAGAGGGTGAGAGAGCACCATCATACTCTCAGCGGGCAGGGGTAT
This sequence comes from Chamaecyparis obtusa, assembly GCA_027943335.1. Classification (NCBI taxonomy): domain Eukaryota; kingdom Viridiplantae; phylum Streptophyta; class Pinopsida; order Cupressales; family Cupressaceae; genus Chamaecyparis; species Chamaecyparis obtusa. The sequence goes on from BSBK01001561.1 coordinate 1,610,499, forward strand.
CAGACGTGGTACTCGATAGGAGGGCTATGCCTCCTCCACCACCACGAGCTCCTCACGAGGGTGGTAGCGAGTCTTAGGTTTAGATGTTTTAGACATATTTTGAGACTTTTGATCCAGATTTTGGGATCTCATATTGTATTGTATATCATGACATTGTATATGAGATTACTGGATGTTTGATGTATCATGTGTATTTATCTCATTTGTGATGGGTGTATTAGTTGATGTATATTGTCTTGTCATTTTGCTCAAAATGCTTATGTATGTGCTTATGTATGTTCTCTCTCATAGATGTATGTTTAATTCTCATGTGTATGATATAGACTTATGTTTAAAAATGACAGTTTTGATATAGATATGATGATGTGATTAACCCCTTGTGATGAACAGGAACAGGTTCAAGATGAAAAAGACAAGGAGCGAAAGACATGATCGAGAAGAAGAAAAGGTGAGCGCAGTCGACTGACAGGTCCACGGAGGATGAAAAGGAGAGCTCTCTCCATATGCAAAATGCAACACTAGACTAACATGAACTTAAAAATGCAAACTACTATGAATGTGATTGACTTGCAAGGTCACAATGCCTATAGACATCTAATTATCATCATCGAGCGTTTATTAGTAGCGTCGTAAGATCATACAATGCACACTAGCGTAACTATGTGGATATGAATATGATCTTTATCAAATAGAGATGTGGGAATCTCACCTAGGCATCAAAGACATATAGGTCAAGATGACTAATGCAGTGAGATCACCTAAATTTGTTATAGCGAGATTATGCTTGTATCAAGACACATGAAAGTCGGGATAGCTAAAAGCATGCACTCACAAAATAGTCAAGGATAATACCTTGTCAATCCATAGTGTCAAGTAGGACTAGCATAAATGCTCATGACAGTTAGGATCAACAAAATATACCCACAAGCAGATAAAGAAAGAAAACATGTTCTCATTCCCTCAGTCTTCTAGCTATGCATCATCGAAAACTTCTCAGGGAGAGATCACTCATCAAAAAAATCCTCATAGACAGCACACAAAGAAAAATAAAGTCATCATATCGTCAGCGAGTTGATTGTTTAAGTGCGTGTGTGTTGGTCATAGAGTCAGACTCTGAGTATCACATCTGCAAATGAGCATTATCGCATTATACTTAGACGATAGGCAAGACATCTAATAAGTGTTAAGAAACACTCGACGCAAGGGTAGTGTTGAAAAACACTATTTTGGGGTGGTGTTGAAAAACACCTGTTTGTGAAATGCCCCAAGAGACAAACATACCTAAAAGACCAATGCTAACAGTTATGCCCCCTAGACAAAGACAAAGACCAATTCCAGACTAGGTCAAATAAGGTCAAGGCATGATGGAAAGTGGCTAAGTGTCGAGGACGCATGCTAACAAATAGGGGTGCAAAGGCCTCAAGTAGCGCCTGTTTCCAGGTTTTCACCACTTGGATTCTTTTTTCATTTTTTCATTTTTTCATTTTTTTTATATTTTTGCTACCAAGGCGCCTGTTTCCAGGTTTTCACCAAGGCACTTTTTCTATATTTTTTTGAATTTTTTATTTTTTATTTTTTTATATTTTTTTCAAGACTTTATATACTTTTTAAGATTTTTTCAGCATCATATATCAAATTTTTTTTGGTATTTTTTTAGGATCATAAGATATGTACAAAGGATGCCTCTAGACAGAACAGGCATCAAGGATAGAACTTCTTGAGGTGCACAATGTTGATGGGATCAGAGAGCTATTCTCCATCAGGGTTTGACAGTAAATATGCACCAGTACCAAAAGCAGCTGTAATAACATATGGTCCAAGCCAGTTAGGTTCAAACTTGCCCTTTTGCTCTCTGTTTTGTTGGTTCTTAGGGTTCTCTCGCAAAACAAGATCACCTATTTGAAATTCTCTAAGGCGAACCTTCTTGTTAAATGCCTTGGACATACACTTCTGATACACTCTCATATGATCAAAGGAAGCCTTACGCTTCTCATCTAGAAGTTCTAACTCCTGTAACCTCATGACCCGGTAATCCTCATCTGTAATCAAACCTTTGAGTGAGACTCTAAGTGATGGTATCTCGACTTCTAAAGGCAATATTGCTTCAGCGCCATAGGTGAGAGAGAAAGGAGTGGCTCCTGTAGGTGTGTGAATGCTTGTTCTGTAAGCCCATAGTGCTAGATTGATTTGTAAGTGTCAATCCCTACCATTCTTATGCACTATTCTATGAAGAATCTTAAGAATGGTTTTGTTAGAGGCTTCTGCCTGTCTGTTTCCCTGTGGAAAATAGATGGAGGACCAATGTTGCTTGATTTTAAACTTTTTGCATAGGTGCTTTAGGTCCTTATTCTTAAATTGACCTCCATTGTTAGTAATGATCTCAGAAGGCACTCCAAATCGGCAAATGATATGATTCAAGATGAACAAAGAAATGGTCCTTCCTGAAGCAATAGAAAGTGGTACAGCCTCCACCCATTTTGTGAAGTAGTCAGTGGCAGTAATAATGAACTTGTGTCCACCTGATGAGTTGGGATGAATCTGCCCAACCAGATCAAAGGCCCAGCGCTGAAATGGCCAATGAGAAATAGAAGGAATCAGCTCCCTACTTGGAGCATGAATTAGGTTGCCGTGTTTCTGACATTTTTCACACGACTTAGCAAAGGTGACTACGTCTATCTGCATTATGGGCCAATAATATCCCACCCTAAGCAACCTTCGGGCCATGGCAAGACCATTAGAATGTCCACCACAAATGCCCTCGTGGATGTCAACTAACGCTTGGTTGGATTCCTCCTTTTCCAAGCACCTAAGGAGCGTCCCATCTAAACCCCTCCTATATAAATCACCAGAGATGAGGGTGTGGTGAGAGGTGTTACAGATGAGGTTTCGGCGTTCGAAACGGGTGAATGTGTCAGGGATGATGCCATCATGAAGATATGAATAGATAGCACCATATCGAGAACACTCGTGTGTGATAATGGCACAAATGACATGGCTTTCCGATGAGTCAAAGATGGGATGGTGTAGCTCTTCCACCAGGAATTCAAATCTGGATTCATGTGTCTCCAACTGAAGAAGTGAAGCTAATGTGGCCATGGCATCTACAGCTTTGTTCTCTACCCTAGGGATTTCTTAAAACGTCACAAAGGTGAAATAGCGTCTCAAAGAATCAACCATCTTTTTATAGGGTATCAATTTGTCATCCTTGGTTTGATACTCTTCATTGACTTGGTTGATGATTAACTGGGAATCCCCAAAGACATGTAATTCTGTGATGTTCCATTCTATAGCCATTCTCAAGCCATTAGTTAAAGCTTCATATTCTGCAATATTATTGGTACATGGGAATAATAGTTTGTAAGACTTCAGAATGTTGTACCTATGTGGAGAAACAAATAACACTCCAGCACCTGATCCATTTTGCATGCGGGAGCCATCAAAGAACATTGTCTAAGTGCGAGTAGTTGTATACAAGATGTGTTCATCTGGGAATTCCACTTGGACTGGCATACTATCCTGGATTGGAAAATCAGCTAATTGGTCGGCAATAGCTTGCCCTTTTATTGCCTTCCTTTCAACGTACTCTATGTCAAATTCAGTTAGGACCATCATCCATTTAGCAAGTCTACCCGTCAGGGCAGCCTTACTAAGCAAGTATTTAAGGGGATCAATTTTGGCAACCAAATGTGTGGTATGAGCAAGCATGTAGTGGCGCAACTTTTGAGAAGCAAACACCACCGTGAGACAAGACTTCTCAATATTATTGTAATTGATCTCATAGGAGACTAGAGTACGGCTGATATAGTAGATGGTCCGTTCTTTCCCAGTATCATCTAATTGAGCCAATAATGCCCCCAGGGAAGTGTCTGTAGCTAAAATATAGAGGATCAATGGTTTCCCTGGAATAGGAGGCATTAGGATCGGAGGATTGGCCAAGTATTGTTTGATCTGATCTAGGCTCTTTTGACAATCCTCGTTCCAAACACAAGAAGCACCCTTATGCAATGTCTTGTTGAAGGGTTGCGCTCTATCTGCAAGCTGAGAAATAAACCTCCTAATTGATTGAAGACATCCCTAAAGACTTCTCATTTGGCTGATATTCCGAGGAGGTGGCATATCTAGGATTGCTTGGACCTTTTCGGGGTCAACCTCAATACCTTTTTCTGATATTATGAATCTTAAAAGTTTGCTTGAGGTGACGCCAAATGCACACTTCTTTGGATTCAATCTGAGTTGAAATTGTTCCATACGATCTAGAATTACTTTCAGATCATTGACGTGTGTCCCTTTTTCTTGATTTTGCCAGGGTATCATCCACATAATCTTCCATATTTTTGTGCATCATATCATGAAAGATAGTCGTCATAGCTCTTTGGTAGGTTGCTCCTGCATTCTTTAACCCGAATGGCATGACGTTCTAGCAGTAGGTTCCCCATGCACATGTGAATGCTATTTTCTCTTGGTCCTCAGGAGCTATTTTGATTTGATTATACCTTGAGAAACCATCCATTAGAGAATATATGTCATAGCCCGCCATCATGTCCACTATCATGTCAATGTTTGGAAGTGGAAAATCATCCTTTGGGCATGCTTTGTTTAAATCTCTAAAATCTGTGCAGACACGAATGGACCCATCATGTTTGGAGACCGGTACTATGTTTGAGATCCATTCTGCATAATCGATGGCTCTAATAAATCCAGCTCTCAAAAGTTTTTCTAATTCTCCTTTGACAAGTAGAGCTACATGTGGATGCATTTTTCTTAATTTCTATTTTACTGGCTTGACTCCTGGAGCTATGGATAAGTGATGCATTATGAGATTCGTGTCAAGCCCTGGCATGTCTGAGTAGGTCCATGCAAAATTAATTTTTTTTTTCTGTAAAAACTGTACATATGCCTTGGTCTCTTCCTCTGATAAAGACTGAGCAAGATAGGACTTGGGGATCGTGAGGGTGTCTTTGATCTTCTTTGAGGGCTAGGGGAAGGGGTAGATGGGGGTGAGTTGGTCCCACTATTGGCTCCCCTTCCGTTAAATCGGCTTTGGAGTTGTTGTGCATAGAGTCTATCTTCTTCTTCTTGGGTGACTCTTTTCTGTATATCCAACAATGCACGTTCCTCTTCCTCTAGTTGTCTGAATTTTTATTTTTTAGCAACCTGTTCATCTAAGTAGGCCTTCTTCTCTCTCTCAATGCTTCTCAATCATGTATTTGCATATCGAGAGGTGTCTTTAAGTGGGGAGGTTTGTCTTGAATGCCTCATTGCATTAGCTGCGTTGATGTGGTGATCACTAGATTTGTTGTTCTGGCCTTCGTGTTGTGACCCTGAATCTGAGTGAGCTTGCTTATAATGTCTTTCAGCTCGTTGATGATCATCCAAATACCTCGCGTTGTTGGGAGGTGACCCGGGTGGACTAGCATGAGAAGAACCACCATACTCTCTCCTGTGTTGTTGGAAGATATCCTCAAGAGTTTGATTCATGGCTTCTCTTTGTTGTCGGGTGAAAGTGTAACTCATGTCCATACTTGATGAAAGTGGTACAAAAGAGGTGCTCACTTCACTAGGATTAGCTCCTGGATTAAAACAAACCTCAGATTCACTCTTAGGAGATTGGTCAAAGAGGGGTCCTTTTCCCTTAGGTTGTCGACGAGTCTTGACAGGTGGTAACTGGCCAAAGGCAATAGGGGGTCGCTTCCCTTGATTAACTTGGTACCTTGTCATAACTGACATGAAAGAGAGATAATCTCAATGATAAGGTGACCTTTCAAAGTGTCAACACCAAACTAGGATAATCGAAGTCCTCTATTGTCCAAAGAGAAATGAAAAGAAAAAAAAAGGGCTTTACCAACACTGTCAAAGAGGTGCTTCAAATCAAAGGGTGACTACCCTTGCACTTTTGAATCAGGAGGTTGGACTAGGCCAAAATATAATTGAAATTGAGATGAAAATGAAAGCGATTTGGACAATAAGAGTACTAAAATTTTTCCAGAATATAGCTAACAATTTTAAAGATGAACCTTGGCACCAAGAATGGCTTTCTAACTTGACAATTATTCCAAAGTGATTTTGTAAATCAAATGGTGCTATCCCAGAGGACTAAAAACTAGAAATTTGGAGTCAAGACAAATCTCAGACGTCAGGGTGAGAAGCCTACTTTAAGACCTAGCCTGATTGACAGCAACTGAAACTGACCAAAATTTAAGCACGGCGAAAATAAACCAGATGATATACTCCAGGCTACTGGGGCGATAAACCTATAACCGTGCGATACTTCGCCCAAAGCCAGGCGATACTTCTTAATACTGGCGGGCGATATACTCCAGGCAGATTGGGCGATAGTCCGTCAGGGGTGAACTATCGCGTGATATTTCTCTTCAAAGGGGGCGATATTTCTAGCAAGCGTGAAGTATCACACGATACTTCGCTTTACAGGGTGCGATACTGTTGCAGATTTGTTTAACTCGTGACAAGAATTGTGTGAAATTTGCATTTTTGGGTCTATTTGGTCAAAATTTCCAGTCTGAGGGTTGATGTTTTTGACTTCAGTCACAATATCAGCAGAATTTTGGCAGGTTTGCAAACAGTAAGGGATCAAAACATGGTCTCAAACACTTGAAACAAGGGCAAAAGCAACTTTGCCAAGACAAACACTTGTGATATCAGAATTGAAACAACACCCTATGAATGCTACCAATTGTTTGTATGTAAGAACGTTTGCACTGGTATCACACAATCGAAAACACTTCAAGCAAATCTATCCTAAAAATTCAAGGCTCAATACTTACCAACTTAGCCCACAACTTGATGCCCCCTCGCCTCACACCAAGTGGTTACCCACAAGAGATGTTGGCTTTGTCATGGAAATGTCAAATGACACAACCAAAGGGACACATATGGTGAGTATCTTAAGGTGATCCAGGTAAACCACTTGGATCAATCCTTGCACTAAGAAGATAAGCGGCTAAAAGAAGGTGGCTTCTATCTAATGGTTCTTAATAAGGATTTCCGTTCACAACACCCCTCTTGCTCCTCATAAAAGACTAGGACCTTGCGGCCTCAAGAGTACCTTAAGCATTCTTGTTCAATGTTTTCCCCATGGTCGCAATCCCATGAGCTACTCACATCAAACGAAGACAAGTGTTATGTCTATCAAGGTTTTTGGTGTCCTTGATAGCCTTGAGATTATAGTGAGTTGGAATCACTTGCCACCAAGGAAAATGATGACAAGGTTGTCCCCACTTGAGTCATTCCTCTTGATTGCTCAAGAGCAGGCCCGCTAAAGAATTCTTAAACTAAACAAAAATGGATCAACTCTTGAGGTTCAAGGTTTTTGATTCACCACAAGGGTGAAGAGCATACTCCCCTATCTCAAAAATCTCTCCCAAGCACACCAAGCAAAGGGATTCAATTACTCCCTTGCTTCCAAAACCTTAAGATGGGTCAAGATTTTCTGATTCACCTAAAGGTGAAGAGCATACTTCTCCTACCATCTCAAGATCCCTTTCACAAGGTATTAAGATTCCTAATACAATTAGTGAATGCCACACTTGAAAGGAAAGTAAATAAACAAGCAAGAAATAATTTTTGTTTTTGTTTTTATGCTTGGGCAGCCCTGCAAAAACTGTTGAAAATAAGACTTGATCAAGAGATTGATATTGTTGAAAATATTGATTATTGATAAAATTGATTCAGGGTTTATAAATTGAATAAATGGGGCCCAAAGTCTAGGCGACCATTTTTGGGTGCATACAATTATAAGTTGAAAATACTTGAAGTAAGTATTTTAACATTTAAGAACACGCTTGTTCAAAAAAAAAAAATAACAAATCATGTCAAAAAAATTTAAAACTTATATTTAACACTAGAGGAGAGAGTCCTCTTCAAGGATATATAATTTTTTTTTTAATGGTGTAGATTTGATAGGGAAAATTTGGTGGGACCAAAAAACTGTTGATTTCGGATAACACCAACTTTGGATAGTTATAACAAACAAAATATATACCAAAATCCAATCTTTCTTTTCTTATGCACTAGCTATACATGTCATCTAAAACATATTTTGAAATCAGAGGAAAAAAAGATTATTCACATATAGTTTTTTGGTGGGAACTAGACCCTAGATTTTCAGCATATTTCAGCAATAAAAAAATGGACTTCAAAAATTAAAAAACTGTCAATTTTTGTTCAAAATTTTTAAAAAAAATTGTAAGCATAAACTTCATCAAATTTTACATATTTTATTAGTTTACATCATCTTCAAATTCTAAACAGAAATGCCACTTTTATGTCGTTAAAGTTGAAAAATTTGCATGGTGTTGACCTTTTCCTTTATAAAAGTGTGACATAGGTTTGTACTTTTACCCTGAGGAATGAATTGTGAAAATTTTTCGATCTAATAGATTAATGATTCGCCCCCCTCCAGTAATATTGTGCATTATAGTATTAACACCTTCTACCTCACATTATTGGTTTTTTACAACTATCATTGTCATCCCCTTTTCCCAAATTGAGTCTCAATCTAATATTGAGCTATGTTTAGTACAGCCTAAACTATTTGATTGGGACTAAGAAGGACATTATGACATAGACATTCAAAAATGATGAGGCCATTTTTTAATTCTTAGGGTTTGAGAGGGTATACCAATAGGAGATAACAAAGCTAGATCTACAACATAGATTTGGATAGGTCAGCATACTTTGGGGAGGTGGTTCCTCTTTCTAGCCAACAAATGAAAAATAAAAGAAAAAATGAAAGGTCATCTAGTGAAAATTGAAAGGCACATTTCGACCATGAAAAAGTAAAAATAAATGGAGTATCTTCTAGTGAAAAATTTTCTGAGGTACTAGAAGATGGAAAGTTGGAACCTCTTCCTAGTGTTAAAGAAAAATTAAAATTACTAGCAGAGAAAACACAAGAAGAAAACTTAGGAGATGAGAAACATCCTAAGAAAATTTATCTAGCAAAATATGTCTCCCCATAAGAAAGAGAAAAATCTGTAAGCTTATTCATGGAAAGATAAATAAACTTTACTTGGTCATATGCATACATGATAGTCTTGGATCAAGATTAAGTTCTTCATCATCTACCATTATTACCCAATATAAAGCCATTCAAATAGAAACTCCAAAAAATGCATCCTCATGTGGCCTTGCTAGTAAAAGAGGAATTAAAGAAACTCTTGGATAAAAGATTCATTTGATCCATAGATAATGATGAATGGATTTCCTTCCTAGTACCTATAGAAAAACCTTTAAGATATATTCATATATGTACACACCTAAATTACTTAAACAAGGCATACCATAAGGATTATTTCCCACTACCAAATATTGATATGATAGTTGACTTGACAACATGACATCAAATGTTGTCCTTAATAGATGGGTTTTCAAGCTATAATCAGATCAAGATAGCTCCTGAGACTCAAAAAAACACAACATTCACTTGTGCATGGGGTACCTAATGCTATAATGTTATGCCTTTTGAATTAAAGCATGTTTGTGCCACATATCGAAGGGAAACGATGACCATATTCCATGGCATAAGCCACAAAACCATGGAAGACTATGTAGATGATTTTATAGAAAAATATAAGTTGAGAGAAACATGTCTCTAAGTGTTGGGACCCGTATTTGATAGGTTATGATAATACAAGGTTAGACTAAATCTAAATAAATGTGTCTTTGGAGTAACTTCTAAAAAAATCCTAGTATTCATAGGATCACATAGGGGCATATAAATGGACCCAACAAAGGTAAAATCAATATTAGAGATGCCTCCTCCTAAGAACTCAAAACAACTCAAAGGTTTTCAAGGAAGGATACAATCAATCTAGAGGTTCATAGCACAATTGAGAGATAAATAGCACCCATTCCAACACCTTTTACACAAGGGGGTTACTTTCATATATATAGAAAAATTTGAGCAATCATTTCAAGTGTTCAAAAACTATCTACTAAGTGCACTAGTTTGGGTACCACCCATGCCAAGGTAGGCTCTTGTACTATACATATTAGAAATAAAGTCTTGATTAGGTTCCCTACTAGAACAATATAATGATCAAGGAAAAGAAAGGGTTATTTACAATATCAGTAGAATACTAGTAGGATATTAGCTAAACTATTACCAAATAGAGAAAGCATGTCTTGTATTTGTCTTTTCTTATCAAATGCTAAGGAATTTTTGTTAGTATAATCAGGTTTAAGATTAGTGAGAGGGGCAAAAATCAATAAGCTATCCAATCACATAAATCTAAACCTTTTAATTCATTTCCATACTTTCTTATCAACATGCATTCACCCTTTTAACCTTAACATGAAATAATTATCACATCAAAGATAATCATCCACACAACATCAATATTTTTATCATGGAAACCCAACTTGGGGAAAACCACAGAGGGGATGGCACCCACTAAGAAAAATGCACTCTTTTGGAGCATGTGTGATTAAGAGCTTAGCCTTGTAAAAAGATTACAATAGGCCTAGTTAAGGGTAAGAATCTGTTAGGAGTCACCTAGTCAAGGGATTTACCTTTAGCCCTTTTAGGATCTTTACACTGTTAGGTGTGTCCTAGTCAAAGGACTTCAAACACAAGTTAATGTGGCACCCTGTTAAAGAAGTTACAAATCAAACATGTTAGGATCTACCCGGTTAAGGTATTTTTCTTAATGAAACTGTTAGGGATCAACAAGTGAAAGTGATATAATAAAGTAGCACTTCTCTTTTGCTAATATAGATCTAGTTCAAGCTCAATCTCTACTTCATACGTAGATAATTCAAACCCTTCAATCATAGACCTACCTTGGAGATTTTCCTTCTCACACACTTGAAAAATACAAGAAAGTAGTAAAAAAAAATTCCTTTCTCAACCACACAGGTGGACTATAGGAATCTCATTGCACCTTCAATTTGACCAATAAAATAAATGTTCATCACCTTTCCCTAGAAACATGCATAAGTTCAATAAATCCTTTCCTTTTTATCAATGTAACATTGTTGGAAAAATGGTCAGCGCTCCCCTCGGGATTCATGACATGGTTTAACAACCTCCTGTGTCTTCTATAAGTCTAGTGGTTGTATCGAGCATTAACAGGTCAATCTTTTGGTGCAACGACACCCAATACTTGTAACAAGTGGTATCAGAGTTGGGTCACAGTTTTGAATCCCCTTGGGTAATGCTGAGGGAGATATTGTTGGCAAAATGGTCAGCACTCCCCTCGGGATTTGTGACATGGTTTAACAGCCTCCTGTGTCTTCTATAATTCTAGTGGTTGTATCGAGCATTAACAGGTCAATCTTTTGATGCAACGGCAACCACTACTTGTAACAAGTTAGATCTACCACTTCACCACAACACCTAGAGCATAAAGCAATTCAGTATCCGATATTGGATCACCTGATCTAATAACTTTATCGATCAAGTATGTAGTTCATTGTTCTTCCTATTTTAGTCACTTAAAATCTTCATAACTAATTTCTCTTATCTCCAATAATGATGTGGTGATAGGATTGGGTAGATATGCTTGTTTAGATCACATATGTATGAACACACACACTAAATCCAATTTTGTTCTTCATTGTGAGCAAATCATTCAACTCTGGTCATCTTTTCTCTTCCAACTTATCTATATGTATTCATCTGATCATAACTCATCTTGTACTTAACTTGAACTTGTGTGATAATAGATATACCATCTAGAGACATCAAAGGATCATATATCATGATCGTACACTCCAACTCTCAAGGCAACTAAAGATTCATTCAACTGATCATTCCTCTACTTATCAAGAACATGATCAACAAACAAACACCTAGTTGACATCAATGACAGTATCATAACTGATCATCCTACCATTAGATCAGCATCAAACACACAGAAAATATACTCAACTCATTTGATCATCAGTTATGCCAAAAATTACATGTTGAGAAACAAGAAAAAATGTATAGCTCATATTGATCTGCTAAAGTACACAATAAGAAAAGAAGCACTTACTAGGAGACTTACTAAATGGGTTAACATTATTAGTGAGTTTGACATAGAATACATGGATCAGAAAGAAATAAAAAGATAGGTAATTACATATCAATTAGCTAAGGCACATATACAATATCACCAACCAATCACATCAGAGTTCCTAGAAGAATCCATTTTTTCCATATAAACATTAGTAATAGAAGTGTGGCAGTTGTAATTTGATGGATCCTTCACTAACCACGATGTGGGGGCATGAATTTTCCTTTTTACCCCACAAGATGATGTGATTCCCAAATTATATATACTCAAATTTCTAAGCACCAATAATATATCTGACTATAAATATTTTATAATAGGATTAAAAATTATCATTCAATAGAGGATACAAAATATTAGAATCTATCACAATTCCCAATTACTCATTAGCCAAGTGAAAAATGACTACATGACTAAGGATGAAAAGTTAATCCCCTATTGAAAGATGATGGAACCACTAGGGTATTATTTTTAATACATCATCTTGGAGAAGATTCCAAGAATTTAGAATAAGACTACAGATATGATCTCTACCATAGCATCCCTCATTGACATTCCAGGTAATGAAACAAGGTTCAAGTTCCTGGTTGAGAAATTCATGATTCCAACATAAAAAGTACCAATGTCTGAGTCAATATATGTCCCTTTTGTCCACAGGCATCCTGGTATCAATATGTCTACACCTATCACAAAGATAACCACATTCCCCGAGACTTGTCTTGTAACCAAAATAAAACCATAATTAGACAAGCCTCTAGGTATACCATTCTCACTGATACTCTCTATAGTGATGGTACACTATTAATATGTGTTAATAGAATAGAATCATAAACAACCTTGCATGAGCTTCATGAAGGTGTTTGCGAGACCCATTCAAGTGGTAATACCTTAGCAAAGAATCTCCAAAGAACATGATACTACTAAACGATAATGAAAATAGATGCTCACAAGTATGTGCAAAGATGCATATAGTGCCACGTACACTATTATATTATACATGCACCAGCACATGAGCTATAGCCTCTCCCTTCACCCTATCCATTCTCAAAATGGGAATTTGAGTTAGTGGGTAAAATTCATCCCATCTCTTCCAATGGTCATAAATACATCATTATGACCACTAAATACTTTACTAAATGGGTAGAAGCATCCTTTGACCTACACTACGAGTAAACTATTGGAAAGAAGGAAAGAGACATGGTAAAATGGATAGAGTTGTAAGAAATATTCAAAAAATGACATGAACTTAAAGGAAAGAATCCAAGTGACTGAAATAAAAGGAAGTATTTTACCATAAAAACAAAGAAAGAGAGATTGCTTCAATATCTATCACCAAAACCATCAAGATGCTCCAAGATCAACACAATGAGACAAGGATTTTGAAAGGGGAAAAACAAAGAAAAAACCCTTGTGACATTATGAATGAGGCCACAAAGAGAGAGAGAGAGAGAGAGAGAGAGAGAGAGAGAGTTTTAGTTTCTCACTTACAATAACTTCATCTGAGAAATGAGAGAGGAGAAAATCATAAATAGAAATGAGGAGAGGAGTTACTAAGTAAATCACAAATCTATCAATGCCATCATCCATAATAGGTGTGTGCAACAAGGTGAAAGAGAAGATTGTAAAGATAAGGATATTATTGCAGCTACCACAATTATAGTAATGATTACAACTGTGAACCATATGTGGTGCTTATGATCTCAAAGGTTGATTATGAAGTGTGCCCTCATTGTCCTGTGGTGATTCCTCCCTCTTACATGACTAACTTTTGTTGCAATATTTTGTGAATGAATCCATGATTTATTTTTATTCTTTTCATCTTGTTTGTCTTTTGTAGAGGAACTTTCCTCATGTTGTGTGGGCTAGCATATTTTGGTTATTTTTTATGCATGGAAATAGTCACCAAATTTATCTTTCTATGACTTATGACACATTCCATTTATTATTAAATTGAGCTCATTTTTGGATTTACTATTGAAATTAATAGATATCTTATTAAAATTTACCTTTCTTTTCATTCTTGGTGACTATTCCAAATGTTTTTTAACTTGCTGGCCAGTCTTATGTTTCTGACTCTACCTATTTTATTGAGGATATTTGACAATATGTACAAAGGGGGATCACCGGGAAGGATACACTATAATGCATCTTTGTAATAGTATAGATGTGGTCAGTAGCTTAGTGGGAGCATGTTGAGATTTTTTGTTATCTAGAAGTGTAGATCGGAAGTTTCCCTTGTGTGAGAGCTACTTCTTACTTTTAAACCGATATTAGTTAGACCGTACCAAGGTAGTGAAGGCTATATTTGTATTGTGACACTAATCAGTGGTTTGAGGTTTATAAGACCTCATTTTGTAATGATATGAATCAGTGAGGTAATGCCACTTGGGTTTAAGTCCTTTTATGGCTTCCATGAGGGCGTATGAACCTTTCTTTTTTGTGATGGATCTGGCATGAATTGTTATGGGAACCCTCCTTAATCCCTTGATGTGTTTTGGAAACTAGGAGAGTTTCCTCTTCTTAGCATGGCTTGATGGATTGTTAGGTGTGACTTAGACCACTTTGGAGTTTCAATCCATGTGGTGGATCTTGATGGCCCTAATTTTGGTGGTGATTACACTCTTTTTGGTTATGTTTTAGTCATTCTATGTTATCAATTAAGTTTTTCCCTCTTGGGGAAAAACTCCATGTTATTAATGGGGGACTACTAGAGGATGGCTTGATTTTAGGTATCCCTAGGTTTGACTTGAAAGTAACAGAATCATAGGCTTATCTTTCATCTAAAGCTTGGGGTTTGAGGATAAGTGTTTTGAGGTCATCCCTTTTTCAAAACTCTTTTTTTTCCTCCTTACGGTAGGACTAAGGTATTGTGGGTAAGAGATCCTATTGCGCAAGGATTTTTAGTTGCTCGTCATTATGGAAACATAATGATCCTACTCTTGGAATTCCTTTTAAGGCGCTCTATTTATCCCTATATTTGGAAGGAGTGCGCTATTGGGCCCCTATTTTGGGAGTGCTCTTTCTTGCATGAGGAAATACTTTGAGTTATATTTGTTGGTACACAAGAGTGTGATGTTGTTATCCTCAAAATAGTGCAACTTGGTAAGAGAATTTTTGGTCCTTGTTCCCAAGTTAATGACTTGGAAGCTCTTGGTGCTTCAACCTTGGGGTACCTTGGAGGAAAATGTTAGCTTTTGGGTTCCTCATGGTGGAGTACTTGACATAGAGTTACACCATTTATGGTGAAGGCATTGTGTAGAAGTATTCTCCTTTATAAGTTGGCTCCATGATCGTAAGGCTTGTGAGTTTTTCCAATGCCCCCCTTATGTAGAATGACTCCCTTCTATAGTTGTTAGACTGATTAATCAAATTTTTTATGTTTGGGGGGTCTAGTAAGTATTCGTGTTCCTAGGACAATTGGACCGTGCAAATGTAGTGTTTCCTTTAGCTTGTCTTATCAGCTTCGAAGAGTAAGTCTAGTCCTTCAGGGGGATGATGTAGTGCCTCCCTCATTTTTCTCTTAGTACAAACATCCTGATGGTGAGGTTTCAACCTTCACACTCATTGAGTATGATCATGTTGGTCCCATGCAGAGGTAAACCGTTAGGGGGATCTAATTTTAGAGCATATTTTTGATGCCCTACATTAACGTGGAGATTTTGGGTGTGGTTTAGGATGGTATTCTGGTGATTCTTAGAGATAGGGTTGACTCGATCTTGAGTTTTAGTGACTCCTCCTTGCATTATGTTTTATGATGGCATCATGAGATGCACCTAGTTCATCTTTGTCTTGCGTTTATCAAGAGGTTATCATTGGGGTCGTAAATGATTTATTGAGGGACCCTACTCTGATCATATCATTACATTTCTTCTATCTGTATTAAAGACTTAGTATTTAGATACGCCATGTTGATGCATTATGGATTTATATTCTGATGGACAAAGGTTTGACCACATTGATTTGTGATGTACTCTTTTTCATGTTATTTATGTACTTATGTCAATGTTTCTAGGATGCAATATGTTTTCTTAAGGGCTAAATGAATTCAACTAATTTTCTTACTAAAGAGAAATTGAGTGCATGTTTTGAGGAGTTTAAATGTGAATCGAGCAATTTAAATTATAATGAGATGAGATGTAAATTCTAATGAAGTAAATATTATTTTCCTTGTGTATGTAATTTCTAATAGAAAATGTAGTAGGAAAGGTGAGTAGAGTCATGAATTGAGTAGGTAGAATGTACCCTTAAGAAATATTGAAATGTTACTATTGGACATGAATTCTTACAAAAATGACCATTTGAATTTATATTAGATTGAGATGTGAATTAATAGGAAGTTGATTTTAGGTCTTGATGTTAGGAAAGAGATTTTCGGGTATCATGATTTGATTATTGATTCAAGAAATAAAATTTGAAGTGATTACGAAATCAATTGAAATGTTAATATTTTCTTGATTATGAAAGGGATTTTGGGATGCTTGTGAATATTGTATTTCTAGAGATTTTGTGGTGAAGGAAATTTTGAGTATTAAGCTTTGATGTTATATTGATCTGAGAAATGTGAATCAATTGAAATGTTGTATGTAAATTATTTAGGTTGTTTGTGATAGATTTTTTCCTTGGAATATCATGATATTGAAATTTAATATATTTTCAGTAATGCGTTCTTGTGAAAAGTGAATTTCATATGATGTTGTGAAATGTACCTAGATTTTATGATGATTTAGGAGATATTTCCATGCTTTGATTTTTAGGTCTTGATGATTATGGTATTTGATGAATTATTTAATTTAGAGTATTATGCTTTATTTTCATGTAGATGCAAGAAATGTTTATGTGTGATGATCATGGTTAATGAATTAGGTTATTTGATATATGTGTTCTTGAAATAACTTGTTTGAAATTAAGAAATGCATTCTTGAGATTAAGTGAATTGTATATGATGTTGTGTAGATGCAATTAGATTATATAATGTATTTTTATGTTTTATTAATGATATCTATGTGTGTGTGTGTGTGTGTGTGTGTGTGTGTTGTTGATCTTTCATGAGCTACTGATATTTTCATCTAGTGTGCAGGAAATTGACCATTGAATTAAATAAGGGGAAATTAAAGATGGATGCATGTGAAAATCTTGTAAATCCAAGGTTAACTCCAAAGGGATAAATAACCTTGTTGTTAGGTATTAATGTTGTAAAGTAATGTTTGAATGTATTATTAATGTTGTGTTTATTTTATTTTATATTTATGTCTACTTGGCATGCCATGTGTGTAGTGATGTGTTGTGACTTTATCTAGTGTCAATTGACACATTTGAGTCACCTTGTAGTTTTCCAAGGTTAGATATCTTGGTTGTTGAACATTGGGAGGGAATCTTCTTTTAAATTTTTGTGGATCAACTCTTAGTGAACTTTTGAGAGGTTAAAAGTAGGCCTATGGGTTAGTTAGGGTTAAAATAAGATAACCCCATAGATGTACTTTGGGTTGGGGGTCAAATTTTGACCAATAGAATGTTTTTAGCCCATTTTTGCCTCTTCTAAAAATGTCTTTTTAGAATGTGACAAAATTGGCAAGTGTGCCATGTCTTCCTCTCTTTGAAATTTTGAATTCCCTCTTGTTTAAGAGAGAACCCTTGGATATTGTATCCAATCATCTTTGAGATTAGGTAGGGTTTTTTTTTTTAGTGGGATGGAGAGGAATTTGCTAGGTTGACTGCCCACTCTCCAATTTTGGAAACTTCTAGTGGACTTAGCAAGTTTTGTGGACTTAGCAAGGAAGGCTTGTAGGAAGGGAGCTCTTCTCAACCCTCATTGTCATAGTATCAGTGCACCGGGTTCTACATTGGGAACTCTGGGAAGTTGTGTGCCCATTAGATGTCTAAACTGGTAAACTTGAAACCAAACATAGACATATAACTCTTTTGTGATTTGATAACCATTAAACTACATGTAAACATTTATGTTTTGCTTTCTCTTTAATGTCTTTGAGATATCACCTCATCTAGTGTTTGTCATAGGTGTTTGAACTATTTATTACATATGGTTACCTTCTCTACTACATCTAGGGTGAAATACCCTTGGATGTCATGAAGTGATTACTCCCTTGAGTGTGGCTACTACTAGTCACCTTGTTATGTGGATGTGTTATGATTGATGATTCATTTTTGGTTGATTTATGAAATTGTTCGTGATGTTTATGGGCTAGCATTGAAATTTTAAACTTTCTTATGATTGAATTAGTCACCTAACTCTCTTTTTGTTATCTATTTTGTGATGCTAGTCACACTTAATTTATTATTGAAATTGAGAGTCCTCATGATTTAATGTTGGACTTATAACTCACCCACTTGGTTTTTTCCTTTATGAATTATTATGGTGGCTACTCTAAATGTTTGTTATTGTTGGCCCTGTTCTGTGATAAGTATTGTTTCTATCATGTTCATCATGAGCCCCTAATAGTATGTATAAGGGAGGACATCACAGAGATGGTACTATATGTGTTGTGTGATATTAGAATCATTGTGTATCATTTATGTTTGCATAAGTATTGCATTAACTAGATAGATTTTCATGAACTAATCTCAATGGTAAAAGAAGCCAAAACAACAAGCAACCACAACAAGCACAATTCTCCAAAATCCAAAGCACAAGCTCTCCCACAATTCTCCTCCAAAACCTGTCTAATCTCTAAAATGAAATGCAATATCTCCTAATAGAGATTCAATTCCCCATTTCATGCAACCCTAGAGATAACTCAACAGCTAACTCCCACATCAACTCCAAATCAAAAATTGAAAATAAATCATAATTAAATAATTTAAAATAACTTTATATGCACAACTCAACTTGACTTTTTGAAATAGGTTGATAATTTTTTGAGAACAATGCACTTTTCAATAATGCACATGTTAATAATAAAAATTCATATTAAATAGATTAAATATTTAAAGCATCATAAAAACCATGCAATTAAATATTTAATTATTTAATAAAGCACACAAGCATAATTAAATCTAATCTTCAATTAAATAATCAATTAAATCCAAATATTCAATTTATTTAACTTTTAATTAAATTTTCTCAAATAAACTTAGGACTGTGATTAATATTAAATTTCAACTCTAATCATTAATCAATAAATCACAGAAAATCACCCACATAAGAAATAAATCAACTGAAGACAAACAACATAAAACCAAGAAAACACCAAAAAGGGATCCACAAATTCCTATCAATTAGACAAATTTGGGTAGGGTAGTCAAACTAATTCTTGTCCAATCCTAAGAAAAATGGGCTTAGGTTAGGGTTTTGGATCGGTGTTATCTCCCCTCTCTTACCATTTGAGATATTGCGATAGGGCATGCTCATCCTGACAATTCAGGGAAGTCGATGCTCGGTACCTGCATACAAAACCCACATGTACATACATATATAAATATATAACAGACAATGGCGGGGATCGTCTGATTGTGTGGATCTTGCAAGAAAGTAACTACGACTCTGTCCCTCAACCACATTAGGCACGTCAAATAGAAATATAAATTAAACACATCAACCATACACATGCAAGTATGGGGTCAGTAAAATCATAAGCATCAATGATAACCTAACATATAAATCATCTTCCTAAAATAACCATGACATAAATAAAATCAGACTAGGGGTGGGGTACTACACAAGGAAACATTTACGAACAATAGCATAGGTACAACATAACATGAAACAACATATGGAAGAATAGAGATACATATAGAGGAATTGTACAACAGGTTTGATTCCTTTATCACCATGTACCAACAAAGTAACAAGGGTTGTATAAAAGAATCTAACAACATTTAGCAAACACATTATGGGAGAAGCACAGTACTATAGGCAAACACACAACAAAGGCTACCATGAAGAACAAGCCAATCAAGTGCGCTGCCTACTCTCCCCATCTCATTCTATATCATTTAGGGAAGGTGGGAAACTCGCAAGAGGGACTATATCCAACACAGTAGGAATGATAGCTAGTTCCAAACAACGATCCTCTTGAGAATCATAATGTTTGATACTAGGTGTAAGTCTCAATTGTGATGAAAGAATATTAGGTAAATCAATGTCAATGTAAATAGTCTCATAATCATCATTAACATCATCAAGAGTATCTTCTTCATCTAGATTAATCAAAATAGGATCTAAGATATGAATAGGATCATCATAATCTTGCATTTTAACATCATTATTAGCAACAACTTCTTCTAACAAATCATGCATAGGCTTATCAAAAGAAGGTAAAGAATTTTGAAGAACAAAATTATGAGCTTTAGCTTGAGCACGATGCTTTTTACGACGTTCACTAGCCAATCGATTATGTTTTATCTTGTTTGAAATATGTTGAGAACTAGGAGGAACAACTACCGAATCCTTCACAGGTTCTATAGGAGGATTAGTAGGATTATTAGTAGACTGACAAGCAATAGTAGGATCTTGATTAACAAAACTAGAAACCATGGATAAAGGAGGTATGGAAGGTGTAGGCAAAAGACCATGAATAAGATCCATCAGAGGCATGCTTAACTCGAGAAACTTGCGATGTTTATAGGCTTGATATGAGCAGAAAATATTATCAGGTCGAGAAGGACATGAATTAGGGAATGAAGGCCAAAAGAAGTCAAGGATAGCACAATCCCTAGCCCTAGAAGGTTGATATAAACTATGATTAATCATCTTCACTTATTCATCATGAATGAATTTAAGGCATTTATGGATAGGAGAAGCAGCAACATGCATGGCATTTAACCATGACAAACCAAGCTTAACTTGAAATTGATCAGAAGTAAGAACAACAACAAAGGTAGTGTTCACAATTTTACCACAAAGTTCAACTAGTAAGTTAATAGAACCAAATGATGGATACAAAAAGACATTACAAGTTTGAATCCATACATCAGATGTATCATAAGAATCACATTGCAAGTTTTTCATAAAAATATTTTCTTTAGTAATAACATTGACTAAGGATGTATGATCAATAACAAAATTATGAGTAGGTATTTGAGAAATCCTAGCATAAATGTAAAGGGGACCATCAAGAGCCTTAATAGCCTCAGAATCATCAAAGGTAATCAAAAGTTCTTGAGGTTTTTTATTCTTAGGTTGCTGTCAAGGTTTAGGTTGAGTTTTCAATTTAGGCTTAGGTTTTCGTTGAGGTTGAGATGGAACTTGAGATTGAAGTTGAGGTTGAGGCTGAGGTAGAGATACAAATTGAACTACATGCTCCACTTGATTAACAATGTGATTAAGATCATCCATCTTTGAATAATTAACAATATCTATAGAAGATGGATGAGCAATGGTATTAGTATCATGTGTAGGTAAAGGGTTCGTATAGATTTGAAGATTTTGATTAGCAGGAGAGACAGATTTGTTCCCGCTACCATCAAGATTATCAATAGATAAGGCATTAGAATCAATCAAATCTTGAACCTTATATTTTAAAGAATTACACTTCTCAGTATCATGGCCATTCTGACGATGGTATTGACAAAAAGCTTTAGGATCAAAGGATTTGGATTCTATTGCAGTAGGTCAAAGAAGTTGAATAGGAGGTAAAGTAATCATATTAGCAGTTAACAACCTATTCATAATAGAATGTAAAGATTCAGAAAGAGGAGTAAACATATGATTTAATCAAAAAGTAGTGGATGCAGAAGTGGCATTGTGAGATGCAACATCAACTTGATCAGCAACTGCATTTTCTTGTTTGTTTATCTTGACTTAGTTGTTGAATTTTGAAATTTTTTTGGATTAGGAGTAGCATCACTCTTATCAATTGGAATAGGAGTCATTGGAGTTTCTCTCTCAAATTGACTCACTTGTAATTGATAATGATGAAGTGTTGCACAAAGTTGTTGAAAAGAGGTAAATTCAGTAAGTAGAATCTTATCTCTAATATCCTTTTGCAAATTTGAAATAAACATACATTGAATATCAATATCAGGAATAGGA